>RJWT010005800.1:0-30288 GCA_004365215.1 Cuniculus paca | reverse complement strand
TGCATTCTAATTCTTTCTTGTATTTTTCATTCAAGGTTTCCATCTTTTTGCAGTGTTCCTCTATTTTTCCAACTATATCTTCTTTAGATGTGCTCAGCATTTCTTTCATTACATTCATCATCTCTTGTTTTACCTGGAAAATCATTTCTGTCCTCAGTTCCTTTAGAGTCTCATACAGTTGTTTCTTTACTTCATTTGCTCTCATTTCAGAAGTTTCAGGTGTGTGGCTCATGTTTTCTTCTGTGTCCGTGTCTTTTTGGCTTGTTTTGGAAGGACTAGAGGTGCAAGATTGCATTTTGCTCTTTCGTTTTGTCATTTTCCTGTATTCCACTGTGGGAGGCAAATCTTACGTGTACAGTTGAGGTGCCAAGGCTAGGTGCTACTCGCAATGCACACCTTCAGTTCCAGCCAAGACTATCACTCTGGCTGTTTTGATGCTGGGTGGTGTCTGGCTGGGGCCCAAGCAGGATGCCAGGGAAGTTCTGAATTTCCCAGGCCAATGGTGAAGGGGTGCAGACTCCTACCTGTCTGTTGGTAAGGTCCCAAGCTGCACAGCCAGGTGGAATTCGCTGTATGCATCCCCAACCCAAGTGAGGCCCAGAGAAGCAGCTGCCAGGCCGCTCTGGGTGAATGTGTGGGGCCTAGGCAGGACCCCAGAGATGCCCTGAATGGCCTGGGCCAATGGGGGACAGACACAAACCGAAGCCCCCACCAGGCTCCTGGCAAAGTCCCAAGCTGAAGGGCTTGGCGGAATTCGCTGGTCACGCCCCCAACCCAAGCCCCGTTGAGAGCAGCCGCGGCGCCGCTGGGCTGCCCCTGGTGTGCAAGTGGGGTGCTGGGAGGACCCCAGTGACGCCCTGAATGTCTGTGGCTGGCGGGGGCTGGGCGCCGATTTCTATGGGTCTTGTCGCCCTTTCCCCAGGTATACAGCTAGGTGGGGTTGGCTGTGCACGCCCCGGGTGGTCCGGAGCAGCTTGGGCCACACTGCTCCCGGTGAGTGGGCAGAGCGCAGGTAGGCAGTGCCCCAGGGATGCCCCCAGTCTGTGGCCGATGGATGGGGGATGGACGCAAACTCTTACCGGTCTCTTGGCGAAGTCCCAAGCCCGATTATTTATAATTTCTACATATTCTTGGTTTAGCGTTGGTAATTCCTACATGCTTAGGAGTCTGTCCATTTTTTTGTGTGTTTCCATCCTATGCGAGCAAAGATTTTCAAAGTAAGTAGTGGTGATCTTCTGAATTTCCACAGAATATGTAGTGATTTCATCTTTTTTATTTCTTGTTGCATGAATTTAAGTCTTTTATTTCCTTTTTTTGATAAAGTTTGCTAGAAGTTTATCAATTTCATTTATTCTTTCAGTGAACCAATTCTTTGATTCATTAATTCTTGTATTGTTTTCTTAGTCTCAATTACATTAATTTCAGCTGAGATATTTATAATTTCCTTCCTCATGTGGGCTTTGGGCTTGATTTTCTTTTCTTTTTCTAGAAGCTGGAGGTAACATTAGCTTGTTTATTTGTGCTCATTCTGTTTTTCTGATATGATAATTTACTACTATAAATTTCCCTCTTTGGATTGCTTCCATTGCATCCCACAGGTTCTGGTATGTTGTATTTGCATTTTCATTCAGTTGTAGATATTGTTTAATATCATCTTCAGTTTCATCTGTGACTCATTAGTTGTTCAGGGTGGTGTTATTTATTATCCATATGTTTATGGTGTTTTTGCAATTTCTTTTGCTATTAATTTCCAATTTCATTGCACTATGGTTAGATAACATGTATGGGATAATTTAAATTCCTTTTCATTTACTTAAGTATGTTCTATGGACTAGTATATGGTCTTACTTAGAGAACATACCATGTGCAGCTGAGAAGAATGTGTATTCTGATGCTGTTACATGGAACGGGCTGTAAAACATCAACTAAGTCTATTTATTCACAGGTTTGTTTCTGTTCTGATATTTCTTCGCTGATTTTTTGCCTAGTTGATCTATCTTTTCATGACAATTGGGTATTTAGACTCCCTGTTACAATTGTTATTGCTTATTTGATGCTTTCTGTCTATTAATATTTGTCTTATATAGTTGACTGCTCCCTTCTTTGTTGTGTATATATTTATGATTGTTATTTCTTCCTCTTGAAGTTTTTCCCTAACGGATATGTTGTGGCCTTTTCTTTAATCTTTTGATTATTCTTTGATGTTCACATTGTCTGCAAACAGAATAGCTACCCTACTTTTTTGTTGGTTTCTGTGGTTGCCTGGAGTATTGTTTTTCATCCTTTCACTTTCAGTCCACAAATTTCATTTTGAATTAAATGTGTTTCTTGTGTACATCATATTTTTAGATCTTGTTTTTTGATCCATTCTGCCAGTCTGTTTCTTTTGACTGGTGAATTTAGGCCATTTACATTGATGGCTATTACTGATATATATTGGCTTTGTCATATTATTTTCCTCCTTTTGTTCTCTGCTTTTCTCCTCTGTTTAATTGTTTTCCCTGCCTGGTGGTTTCTTTATTTTATTGTTTTTGGAACTGTAGTCATCTTTATCTCTGTCTAGAATATCTTTATTCTTTCTTTCTTTCTTTCTTTCTTTCTTTCTTTCTTTCTTTCTTTCTTTTTGTCATGTGCCATAGTGGCTAACTGGAACCACTAGTGACAATGAGGTTAGGGAATGTGGCAGCAGCGGTGAAGGTAGTGAGCGAAACTTCATGACCCCTCCTTCCCTACTTCCAGTCACATAAAAGAGAGAAGGATGTGGGACTTAAACAACTTCGGGTCAGAATGAGGCAACAAGTTAGAAATCAGAACCACCCCAACCCCTATCCCACTAAAGAGGAGAGAGAAGTAGAACCCAAGCAGCTATGTGCTATATATACAGAGTCCACACAGGCTTTGAGTCAGAAGACAGCATCACGTCCACTACCACCAGCAGTATGAGAGGAAAGAGACCTGTGAATGGGAGTGGGACAGAAGAGGCAATAAAAGAGCCAGGAGGGCCAACTGTACACAGGACTGGGAGCAGACTTGGGCTATCTCTTTCTGTGGGTGCTACAACAATTGGGAGAGTGACACAGAGACAAACAGGATGAGGAGATGTAGTGTGTGGGCTGCCTAGGGACATCCAGAAAACTTGTGGCTGAAGACTTTGGCTCCAGCCCTCACATCCAGAAGCCAAGATTAGCCACACACCCAGCACTAATCATATTGAAGATTTTCTGGGATTAGTCAGCAAGGATTTGGGCTCTTACTTGGACACTATAACATAACTGTGGACACCAGAGGAATTTTACTGCTTTTTTTTTGGTTGTCATTGTTTTGTTTCACTTTGTCTTTATTTTTTGGATATTCAGGATTTTACTTTTATTGTGTGTTTTGTTTTGTTCATTTTTTTCTCTTTCTTCAACTACACTTTCTTGATTTTTTAATATTGTGGTCAAACATTGTCTCTAGTCATTATGATTCACTTCAGTATTCTTTTGCTTTCTCTTTTATTCCTTCTCTCCTGTTTTCTTCTTCAGTTTCTCAAACCTTGGGTGTCCTTCAACCTTTCTTCTACTATATTTCTATTCATTTATCTCTCTGCTTTGTACCCTATCCTTCTAAAATCCAACCCCCTCCAACATGCACAGAGTAAAATGACTCTGTAAAAGGGAAACTCATGGAATCCAAGTTCCTAATTTATGTTAGATTTTGTTATGTAACTATAGGTCTTGTTTCTATAATTAAATGTGCCAAATTAATAGTTACCCCAGTTTGTCAGTTTTTAGGCTGTGGTTGATGTTATTGTTACTGCTAATTGTACTACTTTAGCCAGGGTGTCATATTGGTTGCAATCAGTCATTCTTTCTTGTATGACAACACTGTGATTGGGGTTATAATCATCACCATAGTCCAGTATCAAAGGACTGGGTGCTGAGCCAAATACATAGCTATTTCTCATCCCTAATAAATTGGAAAGGTAAGCTCTTGAGACAGACACAAAGGTCTAGAACAACTAACACCTAGAAGACATCTTTGAGGAGTAGACATTATCTAGGGAAGCCTAGATACTAGTGACAAAGTTACCTACCATAAGCAATTTAATACCTTCAACACTGAAAACAAATTTAAGTTTAAAAATAGAAAATGACAAGACACAGAAGCAAAGGGAAATCCTAGGCCTCCAGCCCACCCAGGACCCATACGGGGGACAATGAGTCAGAGGAAATCAGAAACTGCTCACCTGAATTTTCTGAAATGGTTGCAGCAGAGAGAAAAAAATGAATGAGACTATAGAAAGAATGAGATCAGACATAATCTCTCAGGTAAATAAAAGAGATGATGATCATAATGAAGGACTTGCTCAGTGAACTGGAGTAGATATAGATTTAAAAAAATATAAAGGAGCTTAGGAAAATGAGGGAAACCATGAATACCCAACACAGGAAAGAAATATAATCCAAACAGATATCTGGAGAATTAAAAATTCCATTGAAAGTTTGCACAGTTGAATGAATCAAGGTGAGGATAGAATATCAGATGTAGAAAATAGGATTTTGGTTAGCAATCTGGAAAGAAACATTTCTTAAAAATAAGAAGGGATCATGAAAAAATCAATTGAATAGCTGCAAGATGATGCAAAGAAGAACAATAAAGATTGATTGGAGTCAATAAAAAAGCAGGAGATAATGTAAATGACATAAAAACCTGTTCACAGAAGTAATAGCAGAAAATTTCCCAAGCATAAAAAAAGAATTTGACACATAGATAAGTAAGACACATGGAACTCCATTTAGCCATGACCTAAATAAATCTATACCAAGGCATATAATAAAAAAGATTCCATAAATTCAGCAGAAGAGAATATTAAAAGTTGTTAGAGGAAATGAAACAATTCACTTATAAAGGAAAACCCTTCAAAATCTCAGCAGACTTCTCAACCCAAACCCCTAAGCCAAAGAGAGGTTAGAGTGAACTATTTTATGTCCTGAAAGAAAACAACCTGTAAACCAGATTGATGTACCCTATAAAATTATCTTTCAAAATCTTTAGAGAAATAATGTACTTCTATTACAAAGAACACCTGAGTAAATTTCTGAACACCAAACCTGTTCTCCAAAATGTTCTGAAGGATATTTTAGAAAGAGATAGGACTACAGTTCTAAGAAGAACTAATAGAAAGAATGCACCAATCAAGACAAACAGTTAATCAGATGGAAAAGACAGGGAACCAACAATAGCAAAATAGTATGACAAGGATAAGCCAATACATATCAGGTATAACCATCAATGTAAGTCATCAAGCATAAGAAAGAGACTGAAAAATATATCTGGACACGGGATCCAAAAATATGTTGTATACATAAAACACATTTAATTAAAAAAGAAATTCATAGACTGAAAGTCAAAGGATGAAAAACAATGCTTCATGTGACAAGAACCTGGGGAAAAGCAGGGGGAAGTTACTCTATTTGCAGACAAAGTGAACTTCAAGGTAGGACTGATCAAAATAGACAAAAAAGGTCACTACATACTTGTTAAGGGAAATCTACAAGAGAAAGAGAAAACAATTATAAATATATGTGCACCCAACCATATAAAACAAATATTAACACACATGAAAAATCAAATAGGCACTAATGTAATTGTAATGGAAGACCTCAATACCCCAGTCACAAATAGATAAAGTAGAAAAAAAAATCAACAAAGAAAAATCAGAACTGAACCAAACCTGTAAACGAATGGACTTAGTAGATGACTACAGAGTGTTCCACCACACATTAAAATTTACATTCTTCTCAGCTGCACATGGGACATTTTCCAAAATAGGTCACATTCTAGTTCATTGAACATGCTTAAGCAAGTGTAAAAAACCTGAAATTATCTCATGCATATTATCAGACCATAGTGCAATGAAATTGGAAATCAATGACAAATCACAAAAACATGAAAATT
Source organism: Cuniculus paca (assembly GCA_004365215.1). Taxonomy (NCBI): domain Eukaryota; kingdom Metazoa; phylum Chordata; class Mammalia; order Rodentia; family Cuniculidae; genus Cuniculus; species Cuniculus paca. Next base: position 24,348 of record RJWT010005800.1, on the reverse strand, counting down.
AAATAACACCCTCCTGAATGAACAGTGAGTCACAGATGAAATTAAAGAAGATATTAGTTTCTACAGTTAAATGATAATGCTGATATAATACTTCAGAACATACAGGGTGCAATGAAAGCCATTTTATGAAGAAAATTTACAATGGTGAATTCACACAACAGGAAAACAGAATGAGCTCAAATAAGCAACCTAATATTGAGCTGGAAAATTGTGAAAAAGAGGAACAAGTCAAGCCTGTATGAACAAGGAAAATATACAGATCAGAATAAAAATTAATGCAATTGACATTAATAAAATAATACAAAATTCAATGAATTGAAGAGTTGGCTCTTTGAAAGAGTAAATAAAATTGACATTCCTCTACCCTGCTTTATCTAAAGCAGGAAAGGAAAGAGTCAAATCCATGCAATTAAGAATGAAAAGTGTGAAACCACAACAAATCTTGGAGAGATTCAGATCATTGATACCTACTTTTATAACTTGTACTCAGTAAGATGGAAAATACAAAAGAAAAAGGCAGATTCCTAGATAAATATGAATTATGGAAGCTGAATCAAGAAGATATAAAAATTCTAAATAACACAATAATGGTCAATGAAATTGAAGCTGTAATTAAAAAACCTACCATCAAAGAAAAGCCAAGGTCCTGTTGTATTCACTGCTGTACTGTACAAGGACTTCAAAGAAGACTTAATGCCACTACTCCTCAAAAACACTTAAATGAAATTCAAAAGGACTCAATACTCACAAAGTCATTCTTGGAAGCAAATATTGTCTTTTTTTTTTTTGGACTGGGAATTGAACTCAGGACCTTTTGCTTGCCAGGCAGGTACTTGTACCACTGACCTGTATCCTATCCTGATACAAAAAATAGAGAAGGATCCAATCAAAAAAGAGTACTACAGGTCAATCTCCCTAATGAACATAGGTGCATAAATCCTCAATAAGATACTGACACACAGACTGGAGGAAATCATCAAGATTGTACACCATGACCAAGTAGGATTCATTCCAGAGTTGAAGAGATTGTTTAACATATCCAAATTAATAAATGAAATATATTCCATAAATAGAGCCAGAAACAAAAATTACATGATCATCTTAATAGATACAGAAAAGCATTTGACAAATTCTGACACCCCTTCATGATAAAAACCTTACAGAAAATTGAAATAGATGGTCTTTACCTCAATCTTTTAAAAGCCACCTATGACAAACCATCAGTCAATAGCCCATTAAATGGTCAAAAATGAAAGCCTTCACTCTGAAAACAGGAACAAGACAAAAATTCCACTATCTCTAATTGTATTCAATATAATTCTGGAAACACTGGCCAGATGAAAAAGACAAGAGGAAGAAATAAAGGAATAGGGATAGGAAAGGAAGAATTCAAAGTATCATTATTTGCAAATGATATGACATTCTACATAAAAGACTCCAAAAACTCCACCAAAAGACTTGCAGATTTGATAACTAAATTCAGAAACTTGATACAGTCAACACCCAAAACATCAATAGTATTCCTGTACACAAATAGCAAACTATTAAGGAAAGCACATTTTCACAATGACATCAAATGAAATGAAACACTTAGGAATCAATTTAACAAAGAGAATACATGATCTTTGCATTGAAAACCACAGTAATCTAAAAAAGGAGATTAAAGAGGATATCAGAACATGGAAAGATATACCTTGTTCTTGGGTAGGAAAAACCAACATAGTGAAAATGGCCACACTTCCTATATTGTTATAGTGATTTAATTCAATCCTCATCAATATACCAATAGTATACCTCACAGAATTAGAGAAAACAATCCTCAAATTCATTTGAAACTATAAGAGACCTAGAATAGGAAAGGCAATCTGGGCAGCAAATGCAAGGCAGGGAGCATCACAGTCCACAGTTTGAAACTATACTGCAGAGCTTCTGCGATAAAAGTAGCATGGTACTGGCAAAATGACATACATAAGGATCAATGGAACAGATAACAACATGCAGAAACAACTCCCACTCAGCCACCTTAACTTTGACAAAGGTACCAAATGTCTTCGCTGGAAGAAAGATAGCTTCTTTTCCATAAATGGTGCAGGAAAAACTGGCTTTCCACATGCTGAAGACTAAATCTGGATCTGACTCTCACCATGTACTAGACTAAAATGAAAATGGATCAAACATCTAAATATTAAAACAGAAACACTAAATCTGCGGGAGGATAGAGTAGATAGAACTCCTGCAGGCATAGGTGTAGGCAAAGACGTTATGAATGAAACGCTGATCACATTGGAGATATTAGAAGAAGTGTACAATTGGTATCATATCTTATTAAAAAGATTTTGCACAGCAAGAAATCACCAAAAGTGTGAAGTTAACCCCATACAGTGTGAAAAAATTTTTTTCCAGCAGGTGTTCAGACAGAACATTAATATCTAGAATAAATAAAGAACTCAAAAAAAAAAATCATACCCTCCCAAATCTAAAGACTCAATCTAAAATGGGCATCTGAAGTGAATAGACATTTCTCAGATAAATAAGTAAAAAATGTTCTGCCTGGTGTGGAGAGATCTAAATTAAAACAATGCTGAGATTCCATCTCACTTCAGAAACTATGGCTATTATCAAGAAATCAATCAATAGCAAATGCTGGTAGCATTGTGGGGGAAAGGAACCTTTCTCCAGTATTGGTGAGTGTAGACTGGTGCAACCACTGCGGACTTCAGTGGGGGAGATTCCTCAAAAAACTGAAACTGAAGGTTTCGTTTGACCCCGTTATTCCCCTTATTGGCATGTTCCTGAAAGAATCAAAAGTTTCATTAAACAGCAATATACACACACCATGTGTATAGCAGAGCAGTTTGTAATAGCTAAATCTTCGAGACAGCCAAAATGCCCATCAACTGATGAACGGACAAAGAAGATGTGGTTTTCTTACACAATGGAATGCCACTCAGCCATAAAGAATAATAAACTTGAGACATTTACAGGTAAATTGATGCACCTTGGAAACACCCTCTTAAGTCAGGCAGGTGCAAATATTGCATTGTTTCTCTGTTGTGAGAAACTGAAAGTATAAAGAAAGATGAAAATGTATACTAGATATTGTGAAACTGGAAGAAAATGCTCAAATTTGAGGGAGGACTAGGGATGGGGAAAAAGGGAAAGGAAGGAAGGGAAAAAACAGAGAAAAGAAGAATAAAATAGAAACGAATATTTGTAAATAAGGAAGGGAATAAAGGTAAAGGAAGGGGAGGGAAATATAAGAAAAGAATCAAGATATATCATGTACAGGTACAAATTCCTTATGATGAATGTTACTATTAAGTATATGTAAAACATTCAAATAAACTTGACTAAATGGAAGAATCTGCTAACCAGTTTTCTAATGTAATTGTGCAATTTTATTTTACCACAAGCTATGCATGAGGGCTTGAAATGCTCCACAGACTCACCAACCATTTGCAATATTATTTTAGTTTATGTAAAGTGTTTTGCCTTTATTGTGATTTTTCTTCAGCTAGTAGGTAAATGATATTGTGTGCCATTTAATATTTATTGGTCGCTTATATATCTTCTTCTGTGATGTATATGTTTAAGACTTTTGTTCATTCATAATTGTGTTTGTTGTATGTCTATTCTTATCTACACGGTTCTAAATATCGTCTCCATATCTGATCGTACAAGACAGATATATACACATTGTGAATATTTTCCATGTTATGGCTTGTGTTTTCATTTTTAAAACACTTTTGTGTGCAGATGTTTTAGTGTTGATGAACTTTGATTTATCACTTTAAAAAATCACACCTCATAAAGTCACTTCCAAAAGAAGACTTTATGAACATAGTGTTTTGTACCTACCCTGCTTCCCACAAACAAACAAACAAACAAACAAACAAAGCCAATGAAACAAGAAGAGTGAATGAGTGCTCTTTTAGGCTTCTTGGTGACAATAATAGTTGTCATTGGTTGTCTGCCATATTATAGGTTATATGTTAGAATAAATTGCATATTCTTCTAACCTTTATAGTAACTCTGAAAATTAGAGCCTATTACCTATATTTTGTAGCAATATCAAACTGATTTTGGAAATTTAAACAATTTGTTGTGAATTTAAAATGGTAATTGGCCTGAGATTTGGGAAAACTCTGTTGGCTTCCAAACCATGATATGCTTCCTCCCTTGATTTGGGCCATAATCCCCCTCCCCTTTTTTTCTCTGCAAAACACACTTGCACGCTTGTAGGGTGGAAATCAATACAAAATCCCTTCTAGTAGTTTCTGAAGCATAACACGATCTATAGCTCCATCTTGTTTCTTTTCCTTCTCAAGAAATCATATCTGTAGGAAAATATTGTGAGAGAAATTATTATATGTTTGTTCAAATCAGTTGTTTTTAAAATATGGTCCCCAGACTAGCATAATTCCAGGAAAATATTGTGAGAGAAATTATTATATGTTTGTTCAAATCAGTTGTTTTTAAAATATGGTCCCCAGACTAGCATAATTCCATTACCTGAGAAATTGTTATAAATTTATTTTTTTTAATCATTTGTTTTGTGCTGAAAGCCCTTAAGATCTTCTCCCTCAGCAAATTTCTCAAGTATGCATTATTGGTAAATATCAGTTGTATGCTGCATATAGATCTCTAGAACTTTGAAATGGAAGTTTGTACCTTTAGCCATCATCTGCCCATTTTTCCTATTCCCGCTCTCTGCCAATTGCATTCTATTTTCTGTTTGTATGAGTTGAGTGATTTTTAGATTTTACATTTAAGTGATATCATGCAATATTTATCTTTCTGTATCTGGTTTATTTCACTTATCAGAAGTTACTGTACCTCAATGCTTCCAGTGACAATTGTTTTATATTTGTTTGGGAATCATTTTTGAGAGGAACTTCAAATGATGTAGTGGGTAAGAATACAAGAAGTCTTTGTTGGCAGTCATCAGTTCTAAAGACAAAAGTAAATCCCTGTTTATATCCTTTTTAAAAGTATCTAGTGCCTTATTTACTGAAATCACTGATTCCTACTGTGTAGAAGTATAAGGATTAAACAGTGCATAAAAAGATGACCCATAGTTGTCTCATGATAAGAGACATCAGTTGTAGAAATTTATTTTCGTCATTACTATTTTACTTTAGCTTTTTTCATATTGCAATGATTAGGTTTTGCTACACACAGAATAAGAGACCTTGAGCAAATTAGTTACCTTCTGCTGCTCAGAAGTAAAATGAGAATTATTAAACTTCGCTAACAGTCCCTTACAATATTTAAAATGTGTAATACTTGTAATGACAGACACAAGGTCTATGCGCACAAGAGGTGGCTTATCTCTTCTTTTCTCTTTCTTGAAGGTTGCTCATAATAAGGTTTTGATTGGTTTCCAGGTGTGTGCATGATCTAATTGCTGATATAGAGTTCACTTCCTTCTCTCTGGAATGGGTTTCTTTAACATTTCTAGCTAAGAAATGATCTTTGTTCACATAGGATAGAATATATTCACTGATTGCCCTTGGGAATTAATGTAAATTTGGGGGTAAAATGTAATATGAAGTAAACAAATGTTTGCATGGCATCGTTGTAAACTGAGGAAGACAACTTTTTAGTAGCCAAACACTGTCCCTATTTTGGTGAACATCAAATACAAGCAATCAAAAAAGGTCAGTAAAATAATGCCATAAATGGTAAGAAAAAGATTTGCTCACATAAGACAGAATATACACTTGCATTCCTAAGTTTGCTGACAGAAATGGAAATGTCTTCCATTAATAATTTGATGTCGTTCTCAAGTACAATTTATTCAGTCAGATCTGATCTTCCCAGTCTCGCTCTGACCCCTTCAGACTGGAGACTTTTATAATTTCCAGGATTTGATGATAAGGTCCATATTAAAGTATCCTCTCTGGATTCTAGGATGATTTTCATCTTTTTAAAGGTTAAACTCATTTTATTTTCTTCCTTTTCCTATACCATTCTGCTAAGTATCATCAAATACAAGGTCACTAGTCTCACTTTCATTATTTTTCTTCACCTCTCAAGGAGCAAAAGTACAAAAGAAAGATAAGTGAGAATCAAATAAGAGGAAATTGAGGTCTTTGGTCTAGTGTAAGATGTCAGAAATCAGAATTGATTGACTAAAACACGCGGGCCAAAGCTTTCTTAGACAAAGCAATGTGTCAAATTTTATGTCAAATTATGCATCTTACTGAATATTTATTCATGAACTGTTCCATATATTGCCTCTAGTTCTAACCAGTTAATTGAGTGGTTCACTCTTAGAATATTTACTTAAACCTACTGTGTGCCAGTATGAGAGCCCAGGAAGTTTGATTTCAGAGCTTACTCTTAGTCATAGTACTATGGCCTCCCACAATGTACACATGTAACTCACACACATACATGAATTCTCATGAGGTAGCTTACAACATTTTGTTTCTATACATTTATTAAAGCACAATGTGGTGATTGTTCATAGTTCTAGTTGAATGGGAGGGCATTTTCTTTTCTGGTTACCTTTCAAGTTACTGCAGTTACTAGTCCAATCCCTAATGTGGTTAATTTTTCTTATGCTTCTAGTTGATTGGTCAACATGTTGCATAAAATTAGAAAATTCCAATTAATTTCTTTCCTTTGCTTATGTGAACTCAGTTCTGAGGTATATTATATCTGTGATTTAGCCTTGAATTAAGAAATCTTCATGTTTATGCGATACTTCAGAGTATTTGGAATCTTATAAGAGTAAGCAATTTATTTTCCATTAATTTTCAATTTTTAAAGTTCCAAAGGAGATAATTTGTGTAAATGTGTACTGGAAATTCTAAGCCACATACATTAGAAGACATTATGCTAATGCTACCTTAAAAAGCAATACCTAATCTTTCAAATGCTAAAGAAAATTTCAAAATATACTTCAGTGCAATGTTTTGTTGATAACTGTTCACAGACTTTGTTAAACATTAGGTGATATGAAATTTACTTTTCTTTTTTATCACCGTAGAATAGAGTTTTTATTGCTTGACGCCAAGTGTACTCAAGAGCAAAATATGTCACTTTAACATGTATTTTATTGATACTCAAATGCAAAATTAATTTATAGGAGCTTTAGCCAAAATGAAAAAAAGATCTGGTAGATTCTCCAACCACTGTAAAATCCCTTTGTCTTTGTGAAATTATCTCCTCTACCTGTGTTTATTTCCCCAAAGATCAGCTCCTGAAGCCAATGGTCTCATTGTCTGCCACTCAGCTTTCCTCTGCTGATTTAAAGTTGGAATCAGTGAGCTGATGTGTTAGAAAAATTGTGGTGTGCAGCATGTTTGCTTGTAGGTCAATGTCACATATGGCTTATCTGTCAAATATATTTTAAAACCTTCTGTAACTTTTCTTCTCAGGCTTCTAAAGCTGTCCATGATAATCAACCACTCCCAGGAATAATTTTCAATGTCCAAACAATAATGATTAATCCCTAACACAAGTCCTTATTTTAAATGATTTGCTGAGTAATTTTATGGTCTGCAATAATAGCCAAGGAAATTAACATCAAACAAATATAGACTTTAAAATTTAGTAAAAATGTCAGTGTAGGGATTTTTGATGAGGTGTTTCAAAGTTTATCTCAGTGTATAAAATGGCTATCAGGCATGTGTGCTACTGTTGTTTGCTCAAACATTCTCTTGTTGCCTTAGGGAGTATTTGTAACCTCCTCCTATCCCTTTGCCACTGTGTTTGGAATAATCCCACCCTTGGTCATGATTTAAACCATTATTGCTGACATCATCTTATTCCATGTCTCCATCCAGGAGCTCTAATTTCTAATGCTTTGCTTATAAAGGGCTCCAGCCTATTTCAAACTGAATGATTTGCTGGCAATTTATTATTAAAAATACTTTTGTATGCATTTATATTTTTTCTTTCTTGTCCTTTCCCCCATCACAGTTTGTCTTTCCTTTGAAAAGATTCTCCCCAAATTATAATGTCTAATGTACATTTTGGAGCTTATTTACTCATTCAGTTTCTCACACTAGTGAGGCAACATGATATTTACACATATGTGTCTGATTAATTTCACCCATGAGTATAGTCTCCAGTTGCATTCATTTACCTACAAATCTCCAGTTCATCCTTCTTTATGGCTGAATAGTTCTCCATTATATTAAAAAAAAAGTACAATTTCTTGCTGCATTCCTCGATTGATGGGTTTTGGGTAGTTTCCAAGATTTACCTTGAACAAATTGTGCTGCTATAAATATGGTGCACATATATCACTGTGGTATGATGTTTTTAATTCTTCTGGGAAGATACAGAGAAGGGGAATAGCTGGATCAAATAAGACCTTTAATGTTACATTTTTAAGGACTCTCCACACTGATTTCCACAGTGGTTGTACCAGTCTACACTCCCATCAACAGTGGAGAAGGGTTCCTTTTTTCCCAAAACCCCACCAGCATTTGTTGTTGGTTGATATTTTAATAATAGCCATTCTTTCTGGGGTGATATGGAATCTCAGTGTTGTTTTAATTTGTATCTCTTGAATGACCAATGATGTTGAACATTCTTTCATGTATTTACTTGCCATTCATATTTCTTAATCTGAGAAGTGCATGTTCATCTCAGATGCCCATTTTTGGACTGGGTCTTTGAATTTGGGCAGCCTGATTTTTTTTAATTCTTTATATGTTCCAGATATAAGTCCTTTGTGGGACAACTGGCCTTAAAATTTTCCTATTCTGTGGGTTGTCTTTTCACTCTGTTGTGGTTTCTTTTGTTGTGCAAAAGCTTTTTAATAAGGTGAGATCCCATTTGTTGATTCTTTGTACTATTTCTCTTGAAATAGTCTGGTTATTGTTCATGAAGTCTCTGCCTTCACCTATGTCTTCAAGATTTCTGCCTATTTTTCTCTTCCAGTAAATTTAATGTTTCTGTTTTAATATTTAGATCTTTGATCCATTTTGACTTTAATTTAGTGCATGGTGATAGACATGGGTCTAGTTTTAGTCTTCAGCACGTAGACAGCCTGTTTTTCCAGCACTATTTGTTAAAGAGGTTACCTTTCTTCCAGGGAAACTGTTTGGCTCCTTTGTCAAAGATAAGGTGGCTGAGTGCGTTTGGAGTTGTTTCTGTATCTTCTAATCTATTCCGTTGATCCCAGGTCTGGGTTTTTGTTTTGTTTTATTTTGTTTTTGGCCAGTACTATGCTTTTTTTTTTTTTTTTATCACAGTAGCTTTGTAGTATAATTTCAGGTCTGGGATTGTGATACCCCGACTTGCCTTTGTTGCCCAGAATTGCTTTCATTATTATAGGTTTTTCTGGTTCTAAATGAATTTTAAGAATATTTTCTCTAGATCTGTGAGGTATGCTAATGGTGTTTTGATTGGTATTGCATTAAATTGTAGCTAAGGGAGTATGACCATTTTCATTACATTGGTTCTTCCAACTGAGGAATAAAGGATAACCTTCCATTTTCTGATATCCTGTTCAATCTTTTTTTTGGGGGGGGGGTTCTGTAATTTTTACTCTACAGATCTTTTACATCTAGTTAGATTGACTCCTAAGTATTTCATTTTTTGGATGTATCATGAAGGGTATTCTTTCCCTAATTTCTCTCTTGTGGGTTTGTTGCTTATGTACAGGAATGCTATTGATTTTGAGTGTTGACTTTGTATTCCACTATAATACTGAATTTGTATATTAAATCTACAAGTTATTTAAGATAGTTGTACAGTTATGCCTATATCTCGTACTGTGAATAACTACTATGAAGACAACAATATGCAATGTATCAACTATTGTAACTGTCCTACTGACTTGTTTTGAAACTCAGTTTCATTATTATGTCTTTTTTTCTTTTGAAAAATTAAGAACATAAAATAAAATAAAAATCTTTTCAGCAAAAAATAAAAAGTAAAAAGTACTTTTATCTTCTTTATGATAAACCATGTTTTCCTTTGTATCTTTTTTTTCAAAAATATCACTAAGCTACTTAAAAAATATTACTATCTCTATTTTCTAGTGTTTCCTAAATTAACAGAAACCTTAACTTTGTGTCACTTTCAACTCCCTCTTTTAGATTCATTCCCATTTCCATTAGAATACCAGTTCTGTTATTTCAGGAAATAAAAGTAATAAGAGGTAACCACCTTCTCCCTTCTAGGAACTCAATTAAATCTCTGTTTCCTGCAATATTTTGGCACTTTACTCAGAAAATTTCCTTTTCTAATATTTCATATGAAGTGGTCAAATTAAGTTTCTAAAAATGTAGTTAGAATGTTACGTTTTGGATGTTAAAAATGGGAATGCAAATTAAAACACATTGAGTTTTTTAGATTTGCCAAAAAAAAATTGACATTTACTTAAATTCTACATTGTCTCCATGCTATGACTTACATTGAGATGACCCCCTGCCCAAAGCCTCATGCACTCTTAGGTGGGGATTTTGGTAGATGACTGGGTCATGGGTGTGTGATACTAGATCATAGGTGTATGCAAGAGTAAGGCTCTGACTGGTTTAGCATAGCTCTGAGGGCGGATGATGAATTTACTGAAGAGGTGAGACCCATTTTGCATGTGTGCGTGCGCCAAACAATAGACTTATAGCTTGGATGGAGTTAAAAGGGAAAGAAAAAGGAAGACTTGTTGCTTTCTTTCTGCTTTGCCATGGGCTTTTTCTCGTCATGCCCCTCCATCATACTTCCTTGCCTTGGAGCCAGGTGACTATTGATTGAAACCTCTACAACTGTAAGCTAAAAATAAACCATTCTTTCATTAATTTGTGGCTGTTGAGTATTTTGTCTCAATGCTGAGAAAGAAACGAAGACATTCACTATCTGTAAAATTCTAAGATCCCTTTGTGTTTTCTGCAGCTCAGTACTCAATCTAAAAGAATACACTAGGGAAATAGTTCCTCTGAAATATAAAAAATGAAAAGATTCAATTTAAATAAAATTTTCTGTGTAGGACAAGTCAGTAGGACAGTTACAATAGTTGATACATTGAATATTGTTGTCTTCATAGTAGTTATTCAGAGTACGAGATACAGGCATAACTGTACAACTATCTTAAATAACTTGTAGATTTAATATACAAATTCAGGAAGGTCAAGAGAGGTAGTTTTCTGTTTTAAGGACTATTTTTGCAAAAATAGTAAGGTATTTTGACATTGTAGTGCTTTTATGGCACTAGGATGTGGTATAGATCAACAAGTAATGTTAAATGTGGAAAAATAAATACTAAAGCCCCATTTCTATCAATATGGTTGATATCACATTCATCTAAAAGACTATTTTTAAAACACAATATTAAATAATTTCCAGAAGTGACAACTCTGATGGTTTCCTGAACTAGATCTGTTTCTATTTAAGAAATTGTTCAATGTGTGATATTACTGCAAGTTACAATAGGTATTGTATAGGGTTCTTTAAAGACACAGAACCAATAGGAAAACAATATACGAATTTATTAGATTGATTCAAATAATCACAAAGGATGAAAAATCTCAGCATAGCTAGCTGCAAGATGGAGAATCAGGGAAACCCATCACACGAGTCATTCTAAAAGCCAGAAGATTCAGAACTTCAGAGGGTTGTGGAAATTTAGTTACCAATGTGGAGCCAAAGTTCTGGGCTCCCCTGGAAGGCCACAGACACCAGTCTCAGCATGCAAATGCTGAAAAACCTTGAATCTGATGTCAAAGGGCAGCTAGAACAGCAGAGAATGAGACTGTTCTGGAAGGAAGGTCAAGAGAGGTAGTTTTCTGCTTTCCTGTTCCATCTGGGCACCCAGCCAACTACAAGGTGTCCACCTACATGGAGGGCAGGTCTTCCCCAATCAGTTCACTTCCCCACTCAGTGTCTCTGCACTGGAGAAACTCTCACATGCACCTAGAAGCAACGATTTATGAATTCTCCAGGCATCTCTCAATTCAGTCAGGTTGACACCCCAAATTAACCATCTCAGATGTCTGTGTTTATAGCTGACTTTCCCAAATTAATGATTTCCAGGTTCAAAACTGAGGAAGAAACTATTCATCGGAGTATTTATACAAATGGCGGTTGGTCAGAATTGCAAATGTTCTATGAATTGTTATCTTTTCAGTAATGCTTTTTCCTCCCAACTAATTATAACTTTCTCCTAACTTTATATGTCATTTAAATGTTTTTCACAATTATAATTTTTGTTGTATGATTGGAAAACGCTAGTGAATTGTGAACCTTTTGATAGAAATAGAAAATAATTTTCTCATATACAATTATTCTTTTTGTTGTTCATATCCTCCATTTCCAAATGAGGCCAGGTTTCTTGGGAAATACTCCTATTAAATTAATTCAGAGGAGGGGTGTTAATTCACAGCTAATATCTCAATTGAGCTATAAGGTCTGATGCAGTTAATTTCTACATTATTGTTTACTTTTTTGTATTTGAGATTATACAGTTTTGTAGCTTCACACTATGTATCTTTGCTCTCTTTTTTCTTTGCTATATATCTATATTCCCTGTGCTAAAACAATGCACTGTGGTCACTAGATAAGTATGTATCGAATAAAAATATTGGAATTAAAGTAAAATAATCTGTGTTAGTTTTCCTTTGTTGATTTCGTTTATTCCAGGTGATGGCAGTAAAGGACCTTTGCTCTAGCTGAAAGAAGGAAAAGACAAAGCTGAAACACTTGAATTTCTTCAATATATGACAAAAAAATCCCCCTCCCACTCATCTATGCTACACACATGCACACACACAAGATGCCTCTACACACACTCACACTAAAGGAATGCACAGTGAAAGGAACATTATGGAACTGGTGTATATTTCTTAATCTTGATAAGCAATAAATGTGCACGTGTTTCTATTCAACTTATTATCTGTTTCTTGTCTATCACAGGGTATAGCATAAGATGCAACTCACTGATGTAATTTGATAAGCTGGTAGAAATGTTTATATTCCACCTTATGCATTTCACAGGGCACCTGACTGAAAAGAATAAATGGTATGTTCAAAAAGAGGTGAGACCCCAACAAAGCTGTTTAGTTCAAATTTGTCATATAAAGCTGATGGCGCTGGAGCTGTGTTATGTCAATGACAGTTTCCAAATGAAAAACCTTATATTAAGCCTTGAAAATGAAAACCGGAATTTCAATAGATAGGCTGCTAGAAAAGGAATGGTTGAGAAGCCTAAAATTTTAAAAAGTACATGCAAGAATCACAGAAAATGAGTTAGTCATGGTGATTTTCAAGTGCTGGAAAAGAGGGGTATTTTGGTTATTTCTCTGACCAGAAAAATGATAACCCTGAATTTGTATACCCCCTAACAAATATGTCCATAATATTGAGGGTATTTATGAGAAAGAAGAGTAATACATTTTTACTTACTGATATAAACTAGAATAATTTTTCTATGGTGTGAAAATTCACAATGATTTCATTAAGTTTATATTATTCTTTGTTTCATATAGAAATGGAATTCTGGAAAATTCCATTATTACTGTAATTGCTGTGTTTTAATATTCTAGAACTTTATATGTTGACTTATGCATTGCATTAAGCTTTTATCAGTTTGCCCTTTCAGTTAAAATACCCAAGCCTTAGAAATGCTCAATGACTTGTTCATAACCTTAACCTTGTTAATAGACCTGCTAATGTAACTCAAGACATATATATATATATATCATGTGGTTCTCTTTAACTATGATTTAAAAAGCCCCCAAAAGAGAAAAAACACCAAATGCTACTACATTTCCTAGTGTGACTGGATCCTTCTCTTAAATGAAGGTTGTGTACAGATGAGGGAGAACATGGCTAATCCTTCCTCTCTCCTGGGAATACTGGAGTTCTTCAACCTTCAAATTGTTAGCATCCTGACACAACCATTTACAATCTGATTTCCCCTGCTTTGAATCGTGCCAGGACAACCTTGGAGTTACTTCTAATACCCACTCAGAGTAAGGAAGGACTCTGTCCTCTTTTTCACCACTCCATTCTTTTTTTCTTTTTCTGCTCTCCTAATGTTTATTCACTATCTGAATGGAGACACAGGATGAAGTCAAAGCCACAAGAATAAAAGAGATCCGCTGAATAATGTGTGAGGTGGCTTCCAACAGAAATATCTGCATCAAAGAAAGGAATAGATTTTATTGCATGAAGCTACTTAGAGTTTGGTTGGCCATCACAATAGCCTGCCTGCATTATTTATACTATCTCATGCACATAGCTGAGATACTTACAAATGGTTACCTTAGTCTTTGTCTATATAATGCCACGATATTTTAAATTATAACCTTTTCCAAAGCCTTAGTATTATCTACCAAACAGTCTCTTTTTTCAGATAAAATTCTTGGTTATAATATCATCATGCCAGAAGTTATTTATCAAAATAGAAACTTTGATGCCAGCTCTGCAGTGCGGGATTTTGAATTGGGAACCAGAGGCATCTCAACATCTAACCATAGAAGAATTGATTCTTCTGCAAACCTTAGATCCATTCAGTTACATTTTGTTGTATAATATTTGGCAGCAAAATCAAAATCTTTATTATAATGAAGCATTTTTTTTTGTCAATCAAAATAAGCCAGTGTCAGCACGGGACTTCAAAACAATATGCAATCAACAATGGTTACCATAATGCCTCTTGTCATTCTGAATGCTCACTGGATATAAATAATTACTTCAAATTTAATTTTGAAAACTGGAACTTTTTTCCATATGAATGAAGTCCTTAAATAAGCAATGTGACAAACTTCAAAATAAACAATTTTCTTACAGAAAAATTTAAAAATAAGTATGCAATAATAGATACATATAAGCTCATATATTCACACTTCAAGATGATTTCTGGTCTTAAATATCATCGAAAAAATCCAGTCCAATCAGGAGAGCAAGAAAGATTTAATGGCTCATATATGAGGTGGTCATTGACTCACTTAATCAGAAGAATAAGCTATGTCAACAAAGAATATGAATACACAATGAAGACGACACTAGAAACTTAATAATATAGAACACAGTACAATTAATTCGTCTAAAGTCAAAATAGCATGCAATACTTTGTGAAGAATTATAGAAACATTCTTCTGAAACTTTAGCAATTTCATATTCACCCAACATCAATAAAGTCACACTAGCTCTTCGATTGGAATATGAATTTCTTATACTTTTTAATTAGATGAACCTTACAAAAGTATCATTGTTGAATTATGTAACTTAAAGAAATAGTTTCCATTTTTCCTTTCGTGGAGATCAATGATTTAAACTTTCTTTCATATTCAGAGAAATTACAATAGACAGTCATTCCTCAGTGTTCACAGAGAATTGGTTCCAGGAATCTCTTCAAATACAAACTATGTGAATATTCAAGTCTTTTTCATGGCATAGTGTTCACATATAAGTTATGTATATCCTGCTGTATAATTTAAATCATCTCTAGATTGCTTATAATACCTAATAAAACATAAATGCTGTATGAATATTTGTTACACATTTGTTTAAGGAATAAAAGAAAATTAGCTGTACTTGTTCAGGAAGTTTTTTTCAGAATGTTTTTTAATCTTCAGTTGGTGGGATCTGGAGGCCTGACTGCATAGACCTGACAGCCGGTTGATAAAAAGAGGAGATTAAGCTACATGGTTAGAAATGTGTTTAATAATTTTGATCCCAGGCCATTCTCACCATCTTCCAAACTTGCAAAATTCTGCTTTGTTCTTTCTTAACTGCATGTTTTACGAATTTTTCTATGGTAATTTAAGAAGTACAACATAAGATTTTAGATAACAAAAAAACTGTGTAGTTATCAAATACATTTAACAGAAAAAAAAATTTTGCTTATTTTCTAACAACTTCAAGTAGAAAAAGCAGCAATTTACCCATGATCTCACAACTAGATAGTGGCTGGAACTGGAGTATGGTGTATACCTACTCTAGGCTTTTGGATTATTACATGTTGTTTAGAAGCCACCTTTAGTTCTAAGAATATGATGTATAGCAAGGCTGTGAAAAATTGGTAAAGAAATCTATTTAGGAACAAAATTTGTTTTAAAAAAAAGCCAAAATTTTCGACAACTATTTATTTATTTATTTATTTGGTACCAGGGATTGAACTCACGACCTTGCACTTATCAGGCAAGCGCTTGAGCCACTAAGCTAAATCCCCAGCCCATTGACAACCTTTTAGATGTCTTGATGTTTTATTTATCTCTCATAGTATTCATGGGAAAGTTAATGAGGTCTAATTTTTCTTATGTCTAGGAAACAGAAGGACTAAGATGACCACTCCATGCATACGGCTGAGTGGTTATGGTGAGGTTACTAAGGCATAACCCTTTCTGGGAGACACTGGGCTCCTCTACAGACTTGTGAAAACTCCCCAGCAGCTTTGCCATACTAATGTTAGATACTACACTTGATCTTAGCCAAAAGGCTGAGAAGCGATCATACTAGTGTTGGATTGCACAACAGGCCACTGCACAGGTTTCCTTTTCCCAGGGTTGGTCTTTCTCTGTGTGGTCTGATGGCTTTCCAATTCCGATAGAAGTTTCCTCCTCATGTTCGCTCACACAGATCTTTTACCTAATCAAATATTTACATATTCAAAACCATCTTGGTAGACGATCTCAAACTCCTAGAATGACCAAAGAAGTGCCACATGTCAGAAGTCATTTGTCTAATATTGCAACACCACCATCGCAAAATGCGTGGCTGAATATAATCACTTTGGCCAGCTTGGATAACTTAAAAATTGCATTGGTATTTTCAATTAATATTAAAATATATGTATTAAACATGAAGTCAAGAGATGATATATCAAGGATTTAGTAATATGCTTAACAATTGTTCAATTTTCTCCTGCCATAAATTATCAATTCCAGTAAATGTTATGACTTAGCACCTAAATATATAATAAGAAAATTCTGCTGGTGTAGTTAAATGTGTAAGTTTAACATGCAAATTGAGAATACAAAAATTAAAATTGTTAATAGAAAGGTCAGTGCATCAGGAAATATGTATTATGATGTAGGCTTCTGCTCTTCAGGTTATATAGTTTCTATTCAGTAGCACTTCCTTTGAAAAAAACAGAGCAGCATCAAGTCCAGGTTTCACTACAGGCAAATTTTACAGGAGATGCATGATGAAGGTCAATCCTATTGAACAAGGGACTAATTAAGCCCTCACCTTTGGTAAATGCCTCTTCAGGTCACAGTTTACTCTTCCCTACCACTCTCTAAAGACTATTAAAGTGAGTTATAAAAACAGACCTATATGAAGTACAGGTGGGTTAGACCACAGAGTCCACTATCAAGCTTGAACTACAATTTCTTCTCTGAAATATTGTAATAATAGGCAATTATACACACCAGAGAAACATTCTTATGGACCTCCAAGGGAGAGAGAATGAATGTTCGTCTAGTGAAGTCGTTTGTGGAATTTCTCAGAAAGCAAACTTTATTACTAGAGCAGATTCCACTGAATATTGTTGCATTCAGTCTATTAGCAGTTTGGCTTTCCTTCCCCATAAAAGCCAAATCATACAAAATAAAAACTTAATAGTGAAGAAGAAAGACATTACCTAAAAAGCATGGAAATAGCTATATCCCTATGTATTTACAAAAATTCCTGGAATAAAAAAGTCATTGTCTCCAGAATGTATTTTATGCTGCTTAAATAATAACACTAATAAAAAACTATAAGAGAAATTCCTTTTCATTCAAAAATATTTGTCTTTTATCTCTTGTTTGGAAACTGGCTCTCAGAAGGCAAAATTTGCACATATAGCTGCACACAGACAAGCAAGCACAGTAACAAATGGGCAAATTAAATGAGGAATTTTACCATCAGTTTGTTGGCATTGCTCAGTATTACTCAACCAGTTAGCAGTTGCCAAGGCCACTACAAGATAGGATGCTTTAGATTGCCTAACATCAAAAACATTAACTGATTTTTGGTGTAGAGAGCCAATATTCAATGATCTGTCACTTTTACTACCTGAATAATATAATCCTTGAGCCCTGTAGGCAATTTAATAGAACTTGACTTGTTTTATTCTCTCTTCTCAATCCCACTGAGACTGTGTTTCAATCTGTCAAGCCCTGTATCACCTTCATACAACATTCTTTTACTGTTTGTATCTTGAATTTGACTCTTGTTCTCTTGGGATCTGAATGAAACTGCCAGAAGTCATTTTACTTGTCACCTTTAACAACCATCAGGAAGATGGAACTATATCTGTCTATGATAGGTTTCAGTTTTCACCTGACAAAGCACAGGCACCGCAAGATACTTTCAATTTACAAGTACTATATTGACTGGGACCCTGAATCACTCTGTTTCAACAATTTGTGATCACAGCCTGGGGCACATTCCACTTTGTGAAAGGATCTGGAGGGTTTTTTCATCACTAGCCATCCGTGCGGAGAAGTTAATATAAGGAAATTAGAAAATGACAGGTAAAATTGAATCTTTTCATTGTTCTTAATACATACCAACTTGAAACTTATTTTCATTCAATTTGCTTTTTTGTGATGCTGTAATTAGAATTTTATGATATTTAAGATTAGTGAGCCACACATTTATAATTTAGAATAATATTAGCTATTCATTTAGCATTTAATATATGCCAACCACTGTTCTTGCTGCTACACACACAAAGGTGATTTTCACCCTTATAATTAACCCAATGAAGAAAGCATTATTATTATTATTATTATTATTATTATTCCCACTTAACATATTCAAAAAATACAACCAGAAGAAAATTACCCATCTGTTTATACTGATATTCCAATTCCAACGCTCAGGTTTCATTTTCAGGATATAAGCAATATAAAGAAATATGTTTTAACTGAGGTAACAAGAAAGAGAAACCATCTCACAGTGAAGGCAAGCTTTAGACACCAAAATGGAGTCACCCATACTCTTCAGAAAGGGCAGTTTAACAAATTGTAATCTGTACAATGACTGAAATCGACAGCTAAGTCACGGTTGATATTTTATTTAATATACTTCGGTGAGAAAGTCATACTCATGTGCACCCTCACTTTTTAAGTAACCCCTCCGTGGTGGAAGGTGACTCCAAACCATGACTTTGACCCCCGTGTCATTTCTTCACTCTCTCTGGGTGAGACAAAGCCAGCACCCGTGAATCACTACAGAGAAGAGACAGGAGTACTCTAATGGGGGAATCTGATGGTCTTTGTTTCTAGTGTAGACTCCCATCTGGAGCAAAACCATTATGGAGACGTGAAACTTGTAAGATAAATGAAGAAATTTCAGAAGTATTCTTCACTTCTCACACATGTGGCAGGTTCACCTCTGGCTGAATCCGTGGGGTACATTTTGAAAATGAGTTATTATTAGATGTTCAATAGGCTACCATAAAGGATACTGAAAAAAATAAAAGTAAAAGGCCAATGCTCCAGAAGTATTACTGTTTTTTAGATTTTATGTTCCATATTTTATAAAAATGAGATAGTTAACTTTTGATTTATGCCTTCAATTATATGTTTTTAAAATCATACTCTTAAGTAAGATACACAGTAATGTATTCACTATCATTATTTTTAGGTGTAGTGAAGAATATAAGATAAAAATCAGTCGTATTTTTCCAAAGAACACAAAGAGAGAAGCAGTTTCAGAAAGTGTAGTAATTTCCAGTACCATTGTTTTCAATAAAATAATACCTTTCTGTTTTGTAGCTAGATGACTTAGAATAAGTAATGTTTTCTACCAAATTGTTTAAAAGCATGTACTTTAATAGGTAATAATAGGCAACATTCTACTTAATATCTGTGGTTTGACCGTCAGAGCATAGAATGAGTCCTACTAATACCTGCCCTTCTGGGGACTGGAGCCTTTTTGTAATTCCATCTCTTGAGAGTCGGTGGCACCTGCAGCTGGCTTCTTATCAATAGCATGGATCAAATGTGAGACGGAAGTCATTCTCATCCAGTCAATAGGTCGTGTGGCATGAGAAAGAGAGTGGAATGTCACTGCTGTGATGATATTTATATGTTACATAAAATTTGATCTTAGCAGATGGTAAGAGCCTGTTCCTCTGGCCTCGAAGCAGTCACCTGCCTGGTGAACAGCTCCTGGACAGGGCTGCATAGCAAGAAGCTGTGCTGACCTCTATGGCCTGAAAGTAGCTTCTCTCTAATAGTCAGGAAGAAGCTGAGGCCCTTATTTACACAGCCACGAGGAACAAATTCTGCCAAGCAATGTAGGGTGACTTGGAATTGGATTATTTCCTATTTGAATCTCCAGAAGAAAATGCAGCCTGCCCCAATGCTCTGTAGTCTTCTGAGACTGCACAAGGAGGCCTGATGAGTCGGGGAACTGTGAGATAATGAATGCAGGTTGTTTTGAGTCACTCAATTTGTGGTAATTTGTTACATAGAAATAGAAATGATACACACAGATTTTAGAAAATACTTTATGCGTGAGAATCAAGTGTGAAATTGTGTTCGATATTGAATTTATGTGTGTGTCTGTATTTCACCAAAATGTTTTCCTTTCTTTTCATGCTAAGATTAGAAAGCAAAAAGGGAGAAACTGTTTTAATCAAATGGTCTGATCAAACTAAGAGTGGTAGGCAAAGGCACACTAATGAGCATTTGGGATGGGTTTGAGCTCTGTTGACCACAGTGTTAGTATTTTTTACGCCTGAGTCTCCACATCAGCAGTGATCTAGTTTCCACACACCCTTCACATGCTGATGACTGAGTAAGATCTAAGGGGTACCATGAGACCCAGCATTCACAATGGTCAGGTGCTTTGATCACAGCCTTGAAACATTTTCATTAAGGCCCAAAATGAAAATAAATAACATTTCTGTATCACTCAAGAAAGTATACAAGCAAAAGAACAAAGGAAGAACTTAAGAGTGTGAGGATGAAAGAGAGATCTTTTTTCAAGACCAATTGCTATAAAGTGGAATGCCAGCAGGAAGTTTTCAAGGGACAGGGAAAAACCGATCAGGAATTCCAGAAATAAATAAATGTATTAGTACATTTGAGCAGCTTGTGAGATGACATAGGAACTCTAGTAATTAAGTGTAAGATCTGATCCTGTCAAAATTCCTTTTAACCAACTATTTGGGGGATGGGAAAAAATTTTTCCATTGATGGTTTATATAGGGTATGAAAATGGATGAATTTTTTTTCTAGAAAAAATAAGAAACGAAAGGAAATTACATGTTGCAGAGCCTTTCAGAGCATAGCGCCTAGAGACATGTTGCATCATCACTTGTTTTATAACCAGATTTCTTTGTTAAAGGTCACTGTGTGTGTACATGTGTCAAGTTTATATTCATCCACATTATTAGACTTGGGAATTAATATTATTATACTCAAGGTCATTGTAGTCTTGTCCACTATGAATATATCCTTGGAAATAATTGAAATGATTAAGTTGTAAAGGAAGTATAATAGTAAAAGACGTATTCTCTAGGACACATTAATTTTCTCACTAATCCTTCTTGCCCTGTAGAAAAAAGCAATATCCTGAATATTTTGCTTATGTTTTGTTTAGTTTTTATAGTACTAAATGTTTCATATCATATTTCATTTCAAGGTTTCAAGC
Organism: Cuniculus paca; assembly: GCA_004365215.1. Classification (NCBI taxonomy): domain Eukaryota; kingdom Metazoa; phylum Chordata; class Mammalia; order Rodentia; family Cuniculidae; genus Cuniculus; species Cuniculus paca. The sequence continues at coordinate 2,790 of RJWT010005800.1, read as the reverse complement.
TTCCTAAAAATAATGTCACCTGATGACAATTTTCACAAATTTGCAAATGTTTCTGAGAATATTTGAAATTGGCATTCATTTTAATTTTCTATTCTGAGCTCATCTTTGTTTTTTTAAGGACATATAAGTATTTTAAAGTATTAGTCTATGAATTGTAATTCCAAAAAGTGTTTTGCATTTAGTATTTGACATTTGTTACACCTTACTTTTTGATCCTGTAGAAGTTTAATTTTTATGGATGTTCTCTTGGGGAAAATATTTAGTTTTTAAATTATTTGTTGGAAGGACCTATTGGTCATTTCAAATTTATTACTTTTTATTACTTTATACTTCAGTAACTGAGAAAGTTGTCTTGCTACCAACTCTTTTGGCTTACCACTTTTTTGTTTATAAAATAATGTTAGCACATACTCATTTGCAATTCTTACACTTTCCTGGTGAATGAAGTCCTTTATTTTTCCTATTTTGTCCATTTATTTATTTTATTTACTTATTTGTTTATTTATTTATTTATTTTGGTGCTGGTGATCCAACCCAGTGCCTCAGCTTAAGTAAGTGCTCTGCCACTGAGGTACACCTCAAACCCTCTCTCTCTTTACTTACAAGTTTTCTGTGCCCTGATGTTTTAAGTTTGTTTCATAAGAATATTATATATCATATGGTTTCTTTTTATCCATCTTAATATTTTCTTTTAAATGGTGACTCTGTGATTGTGAATGTCAGATTCATTTCTGAAAACTTATTCTGTTTTTTTTTCTGCTTCTTAGTTTGTGAAATTTATTTTTTCCCTTCTCCCCTTTATTATATTTGAGGCACAGAATTGAAATTTTTCTTTCTAAACTCCCTCCTTTGTAACTATTCTTATATTTAATTTCAAAATTGTATTACTAATCTTAAAAACACTTAATTTTAAATTTTTTAAAGAGAAAAAAGAAATGATACAAAATTTCAAAACAAGATAATAGGAGAGTAACAATGATTAATACATTGCATATCATTATTATCAAAGTAGTTGCTCAGATTACAAGCTGTAGGCATGAAAAATGGATCAAACAATATAAGCACAAACCTTTCTTTTTAATGAACTAGTAGAAGTTAGTAGTATAACTATCTTAGTTATCTTGTTTATTTATATATATGTATTTTTTCCTTCCTTCTTTTCTCCTTTCCCCCAACTCAGTTTCTCTTTCCTTTTCAATACTTTCTTCCCATTTCACAATATCTATTGTACATTTTTGGTCTTATTTACTCTTTCAATTTCTTACACTAGGGAGACAATACATGTGTGAACACATGTATGTGAGTCTGATTTATTTCAGTATGTCTCAAGTTGATTTATTTCATTTATGAGTATAGTCTCAAGTTGCATCCATTTACTTATAGAAGTCTCAGGTTTATCCTTCTTTATGGCAAGTATACTCCATTGCATAAAAATACCACTTTTTTTTTTATCCATTCCTCGGTTGATGGGCTTCTGGGTTGACTCCAAGATTTAGCTATAACAAATTGTACTGCTGTACACATGTGTGCATATATATCACTGTGATATGATGTTTTTAATTCTTCTTGGAAAATACCCCAAAGGGGAATAGCTGGGTTGAATGGGGCCTCCAACACTAGTTTTATGAGGAATAGCCACGCTATTTTGCACAGTGGTTGCACCACTCTACACTAATACCAACAGTGGAGAAGGGTTTCTTTTTCTCCACAGCCCTTCCAGCATTTGTTATTAATTGATTTCTTGATGATAGTCATTTTTTCTGGAGTAAGAAGGAATCTCAATGTTGCTTTAATTTGCACCTTGCAAATAACCAATAACGTTGAACATTTTGTCATGTATTTATTTGCCATTTGTGTTTCTTCATCTGAGAACAGTGTATTCGTCTCAGATGCTCATTTTTGGATTGAGTCCTTTGAGCAACATTTGGCTAACATTTTTTTCAACTCTGTGGGTTTTCTTTTCACTCTGTTGGTGATTTCTTTTGATGTGTAAAAGATTTTTAATAAGATAAGATTCAAGTTGTTGATTCTTTGAGGTATTTCCTGTGCAGTTTGGGTTTTGTTCATGAATTCTCTGCCTACAGCTATGTCTTCAAGGTTTCTACCCACATTCTCTTCCATAGATTTAGTGTTTCTGTTTTAATGTTTGGTTCTTTGATCCATTTTGAGTTTAATGCATGGTTATAGATAAGTCTAGTTTTAGTCTTTGGCATATAGAGAGCCTGTTTTCAAGCACTATCTATTATAGAGGCTATATTTCTTTTTTCTTTTTTTCTTTTAAAGATAATAAAACTCAACAAAACAAAACAGAATACATCAAATCAAAACAAAGCAGTGAAATTGGTACAGAACCAATTGGTACAGTAGGATAATAGGAAAACAACAATGGTTACCATAGTATATCTTATCTTCACAATTATTGTCCATTCCATTAGATATAGCAAAATCAAACCAAAATAAAACAGAATAAAACCAATCAAAACAGAATATTGAATAAAGCAAAACAACCAGAACAAAACAAAACAGTGAGACCAATGTTGGATTTCAAAAACAAGATAGGAGGAAATCCCCCATAATTGCTATATTGCATAATGTTTTCTTCCCTATAGATGCTTAGACTGCCGGCCCCAGGGCTGCAAAGTCAAACAAACAATATAAACTCTCAGTTGCTTTTTGTATCCCAGTTGCTATCAACTCAGCCTGTCCTCTGAACCAGCTGGCTGCCCATGGGGAAATGGGGGGTGGGTGTTGGTGATTTTCAGCCCGGGTGCTGGTAGGCTCATGGGAGGA
>RJWT010005799.1:0-30287 GCA_004365215.1 Cuniculus paca | reverse complement strand
TATTAATACAGTACTATGATTGTTGTAAAGATAATACCTCTTTAACAATGTTTCTAGATTATATCTTTAAATCATTTTAGGAGGTAAATTATTTAATTAAAAATATTTTAGAATCTTGAAATATTTATTGACAAACATTTTCTGAGTTTCAGACAGTTTACCCTTTCATCAGCAATGAATGAACATGCCTAATTTCCTGTTTAGTACATGGGTTCTCCATACATGAGGCTGTCTTGACCACTGTCTGCCTCACACACCCTGACTGCTCCAACTGCATCTTTACATGAACTATAGTCTGGTCTAGTCCACATGACAAGACTCTTGTATTCTACTTCCAGACATCTTTGATCATCTCTGCTCTTCTCTTTTCATTTGTATCCAATTAGCACCTGCTTTAGCATTGCAATGCTTTATGTTCCACTATCCTGGTGTGCTTCATTCTGCTGTTAACACAGTCTGAGCTATGGCAGGAGCTATATCTGTTTCTATGAATTATGTAAATGAAAGAAGAGTCAATTGTCCCTAAAAGCTCATACAGAATTCAAAATTAGGGATAACTTCTTGATTATACATTTCTTCTAGATAAGTCCTCCCCTACACCTTCATGGTGTTAGTCAACTTTCCTGTTGCTAGGAACAAATACCGAGAAGCCACAGCCACCGAGAAGAAAATGATTTATTTGGCTCACAGTTTCAGATGATTGAGTTCATGATTTGCTGGGTCCCAGGCAGAAAGATCATGGTGGCAAAGTGTGGCACAGTAAAGATACTTAGTTCATGGCAGCCAAAAACCAGCAGAATAGCAGCAAAGAGGAGCCATCAAGGGACCAGATATAGATAGACCTCAAGATCACACCTCTAAGACACACCCAGAAGCGTACTCTTATAATCCCCGGCACGGCTCCCAAGTCAAAAAATTGAGTTAATCCCACCCATCACTTTCTCAAGTGAATAACTTGGGTGTGTTTAATGGAGCAGAAAAGGAAACAGACATTTGGTATGGCATGAGCTCCAGTCATATGCTGAGATCTGGGAACTATCTGTGAAATAGAAGCAAATTATAAAATACATACCAGAAAAGGGCTGCACCACCAAGGCCCCCAATTGTCACGTCAGTCAAACCATCACCATTTAAATCCATTTCTCCATGGATAGACTGGCCAAAAAATTTCAGTGTCTTGCCATCCCCACCTGATGGAATGCGCTGGGAAAATTCCAGCAGAGAGTTTCATGTCAAAATACTGTTTAAAACAGTTACAAATAAACTTGAGAGCTTAGATTAGTTAACAAAAAATTAAAAGCTCTTTTGGGAATCACGAAGTACTTCTATGGAAAAAGGAGGAAATTCTCAGATGTTCCCAAAGGACATGGTTCTTTTTATTGTACAGACAAACTCATTTCTGGGTTACATCTCTGGTGACATTAGAAAAAAAGAGGAAAAGTATATAATGTCATCTTGTCTAATCCTCAAGAGAAACTTTATGAGCAACTGCCTCTACTTTCTAGTTCCTTTTCATTGTTCTTACCCAGAAATATTTAAAGACACTGGCAATCTTGAAAACATTACAAGCAAGGAGAGGAGTGGATTATTTTAGGTGTCAAATTGGGGTTTACTGAATTTTGTTGCTGGTTATAAATAATACATTCTATTAAATGCATATTTCAATTACACAATGTCCTTTATTGCCTATCAAAAATTGTATTCACATGTATCTAGAATGTAGGTAAGGTATAGAGAATACAGAGTTCTCGAAGGCTGATCTGTGCACGTTACCATGTATGGTATGTTTGTTATCTGTACTTCTTGATTTAGCATTAGAGAAAGTTGATGATATTTGAATAGAATCTGATGACAGGACTGGAAGACCCTCCCTAAACTCAGGATCATCTCATCCTTTTGATTTCTACTTAAAAAACATAAAATAAAATCTCAAATAAGGCAATCCAAAGTGGAAATTTTTATGCTTAAAGTTGTATGTCTCACTGGAAAGGAGTCCCATATTTTTTCAGCAAACAAATCACAGGGTCCCGAAGAAGTTGGTTCTGGATCATTTTGCATATCAGCAGCATCTCTGCTTCTCACAGAAATGAGTAAGTCAGATCCTCACTTATTCCTTGGGAAAGAATTTTGCCTGTAACTAAACAAATCTAAACCTAATGTTCTGTTTTGTTATGTTTTATTTCAAACTGTACCTTAATTTACCACTATTTCATAAGATAAATTTTTTATGAAAATTTATTTCATTAAACGATTTAAAATGTTTATTTTTTACTTCAAATGCCATTCCATTAAATTTTCAAGATTAATGCTCAAGGAGTAAAGTGCTAAAACCTAGTATAGAAAACTTCTTCTGTTTCTTGATCCCATGTTTTCCAAGGGTTAATATAGCCCAATTTTAGTGAAGTATATAGTGCAATGAAGATTTTCTTTTAATATGAAGGATTAAACACAGGACCTCATGCATATTAGACAAGCACCTGGCCACTAAGCTATATTCCAAGCCCTTTTTAAAATTTTATTTTACTTTAAATTATTTGTTTGTAATCTTGTTGAGCTGTTCAGGTTGGTTTTGAATTTGTGATCCTTGCTTGGCCTCCTGAGTAGTTGGGATTAGACGTGTGCACCAGTGAACCTGACACATGAAGATTTTTAACAGAAATCAGTCATTTATGAAATAGATAGAAGGGTTGTTACTGAAATGAGCCCTTTGTTTTGTTCACTATTAATATTATGACTATGTAAAATAAACACAACTTCATAATAGAGTAATAGGTTCTGAAAATTCTGTCGACTACAGAACCAGACACTAGGCAAATATAAAAAGAAATAATGCTTAGATTTTTTTTCATAGTACATAAACTAGAAAGTGCTCGATTATACTTTATTCATAAGCAGTTGGATGATTGCATTAGAACTCTATTAAACTCTCATGTTTTTACACTGCATTAAGAGATTCTTTAATATTTTTTTCATGTACGAAGAAATTAAATTCACAGATGAGAGCCGTTAACTAACAATAAATTTAAAACAGGAACAACAAATCCTCTGCAAGTTAAGCTTAATTTTTCAAAAACTTTTCCAAGAAGAATTACTTGTGAGAAAATTATAAACTTTGATAAGACAAAATTCATTTGATGAAAATATACCAATTTAATTCATAAGTTTAATACGATTTCAATATAACAGCTTGAAAACCAATTATAAAAGCAATACTCTCATCTCTTTTATTGTCTAATTCATATAATTATTCTCTTATTCAGAAAGGAATATTCCTAAGATGAAACATACTGCAGATGTACAGTAGCACTGTTACAAAGTGTTGTTTTTTGTTTGTCTTTTTTTTTTTTTAACTCTCTGGAGATGTATTTTTTTTTCAATTTTTAGTTTTTGTTAGTATGAGTTTGCGGTACATAATGATTACTCCTCCTGGGCAGTTGGTACGTATATGGAGTAATACTTCTTTTTTCAATTCCTGCTCCTTCTCCCACCTCTGGGTCCCTTTCCCTTTTGCAAAATATCCATCATCCTATTTTCTATTACCTATCTTTTACTTTGCTTTTTATTTATGTTCTGGGTTTGTCATATAAAAGAACACTGCAATATGTAAGCTTAAACAGAAAAGAAACCAGATTGAAGTATAAAATGTAAAGTAATTTCTCTATAAAGAACACTCAGGAGAGGATTAAATCTAGTTTCCAAATAGAGTCAAAAATTAAATAACTCATGAAACAAGACAGGTAATGCCTGGCATAAAATCCACTTAGCACTGATGAGTAGGAATCTGTAGGTTTAACCGCTTACTTGTGCATACTCTTTCCTTATAGTTTTACCACTGCCATGATAAATGTATACAGCTCCAGCATGATCATCTTCCAGTGGAGCACCTATCACGACGTCATTAAATCCATCAAGATTGAGGTCTTTCACAGCAGCAATAGCTGTTCCAAAACGAGCCCCACATGGCTCATTTTTGTTTTCTTTTGTGCATGAATTGTGCTTCAGAGATGAGCAGCAAGTCTGCTTAATTGGCTCCAGGCTCATTTGATATTCAAACCTTGTCTGGAAGGAAGATAAACAGGACACTTATGGGCTTCTATCACTACTAGAACAGAGTTGATTTTTAAAGTACAGGATAAATCAGTGCTATTAAAAAATATTGGTGTATCAGTGGTAATGTTCGTAAAATGTCTTTATAAGTGAGGCTATCTGAGATCAAAGTTAGAATCCCAAAGAACAGACTTTAGAAGTACCAGGAGAAGATATACTGAGACTCTTAGAGGGGTTTCTTTTAGCAAATTGAGTATCTAATCAGTATCACCTTTTTAACCTTAAAGGACTTAATTTCAAAATTCTCAACTTAGGTTGTGCTTCTGTCTTTACCCAACACAGTGCTTCTTTGATAAGGTTCCTGTTATTCTCTCCTATTTTGTTCAAAAAGGGGAGAGATTTTTTTTTTCTCTACAGTTTCCTGCAGAAGAGAGGAAGACAACAATCCAGCAAGGACAAAAGTATTAGAAAGTGTGAAGAACCACACTTTTGGGGTGGTGGTGGGTTGGCATAAAGGGAAACAGAATAAGACTCCCCCTGAAAAAGTTCATAGGAGAAAGTAAAATACAATAGGGAAAAAAAGAGATGCAATTTATGATTTAAAATAATACAGGAGAAAAATCTAAGAGTTTAAAAAAGTTACATAAATAAACACTGGCTTTGCTGTAAATAGCAACACAATTTCATAATGAAAAAAAAATCAAGATTTCACCTACAAATGATATCAATTGTCAAGAACAGAATTTCACTCCAGCCCAGTGAAGAATTCCAAAAACTACAGTGGTTCCTGGAAGTATCTGATCTGTCTTCTTTATTACATCTGTTCTGGTATAAAATATACTTTACATTTCCAAGTAGAAAATATCTAAGGGCTAGAACAACATTAGAATTCTAAGTTTTCCTTTTGAAACTGAGGCTTCCATGGCCTGAATAGACCTTGAAAACTTCTTTGCTGTCTTTTCTATAGTGAGGGAAAAATTAGAACTGCACTATTCAATATTGAATGGACAGAAAAACTTTTCCTGGATTTCCACCAAACTTAACTACCATTACCTGATTCAAAGTATACACATATACTTTTCCTTGTTCTTCTTTCTCTGTTCCCATGTACATGGGAGCTCCGATGAGAAGGATGTCAGTGTTAGAATCATTATCAATGTCAATTGTTGTTAAAACACTGCCAAAGTAGGAACCAATCTAGGGCACAAGACAAAACAAAACAGTCTGATGAACACCAGATGTTCTGAAGAAAGCTAAAAATCTGCATTTTTCTTGTGTCTGCCAATCTAGAAAAGGATATAAGATTGAGTTGGCAAAGGTAATGAAATATAAAACTAGGTAGCTGAGCAATCTTTAAGCTAGACGTATTAGATGGTCCAATCCTTGATGATGAGCAGTTGTTACAGATTTTGAAGCTTGAGAATAACAGAAATGATTCCCTTTAGCTTTCACCTTATAACTGCTTTTTGTTCCACAAGTTAGATTAGTGATACTGCAGTGATTCAAAAAGAAAATATCATGAGTTAAAGAGGAGACAACCTTCTAGGATGGTTTCATACAAAGTTTAAATATAGAAATATAAAAATAGGAAATAAGTACATTAATAGAAGTTGAAAGATCCTGGAATACTTCAGTGTGTTTTACCTTATGATCTTAGATGATTTTCTACTTAACTACTGCTAAGTCTTGTCCTAGCAGCTATGAGAGAGAAAAATATGAAAGGATTGAAGGAGGCCAACCCTTGCAGTACTACATTTTCTCTTAAAGATAGGGATCTGCCTTAGGGAGAAACAGGGAACTCACATTTCATTACACTATTTAAATGCTTATATCACCTTTTCAAATATTGACCTGTGTTTAAAATTTGACACTCTTAATGCTTGTCTTATTGACATTTCCTGTGTTAGTGTCTATGATTTTATTTTTGCTCTCATAATTCGCTCTTATGTCATAGAAGACCTTGTCTTTTTATTTTTCTGCCTCTTTTCCCTCCTCTCATCTCCTAAATTTGGCATTCCATAGAGCTCAGTCCCATAATTTTCTTCCCATTCTCTTACACTAGACAACCAATGCCTCCCAAGCACTTTCATCACCATATTGTACATTTCAGTCTTCCCACCTAAGGCTCCAGGTCTACATTTCAAGGCATGGCCAGATAATGTGAGACTGACTTTGGAATGTACTTTTGATGATTTTTAATGGTACTTTTCTTACAGATTTTTGAAGGGCTTAAAGTATTTTTTAAAAGTGGAATTAATCATGAGCATAACAAAAATGTAATAAACTCTGCAACATTGGGCCTTCATTCCCACATGGTAATGGCCCTCTTGAGCTGAGTGGGGACTTGCAAGCTACCTGGGTCATGGTTTTCCCAACTTCCTAGTGTCTATACCTGTCAGCTTTTCTCTTTTACTTGACTCACCTGTCACTTGCATCTGAATTTGAGCTTACTGTTACAGTAAACATACCTAAAGCCAAACACCATTTATGACTCACTTATGCCAAAACTTGAGCGTTTTTGAATTTTTGCATGGAATTCATACATGTTACCTAGAAAAACTTAAAGAATAAGAATTTGAACAACAAAGATTTTATTATGTTCTGTTGCTATGGGCATTCCAAAAATGGAACACAGGTATGAAAGCATTAAAAATACCACATCATTCAAGATTCTGTCATCTACTTACATAAGTAATTTTCCACAAAATTTTACACTTCTTACACTTGTAACAAAATGATAACAGAGCTAAGATGTCATCTAAAATCTTTAATTTTATTTTCTCAGTTTTACTTTATTTATGTCTATTATAGCCCATCCTTTTCCATTTTTTATTGCAATGTCATCTTAGGGAGGTGTTTTTTTTTTTTTTTTTTTTTTGCCTCATCCTTAAATCACAATAGCCTTATTTCTATTGTTGAAGTAGTTTTGAGTATAATATTTAAATATGAAGTTTTTCCCAAAGACTCAAGTATTGAAGGCTTGACCCTCAATGGAGCAATGTTCAGAGCTGGGACCTGGAGGCCACTGAACAGTATGCTAATCTAATCAGTGGCTTAATTCATTGATGCATTCAAAGCTGAATGAGTTATTCAGAGATAGATTCCCATTAAAGAAAGTAGATCTCTGGAGATATGCTTTAAAAGGCATGCCTTGTCCCTGACCCCTTCTTCTCTGGCTCTTTCTCTCTCTCTCTGTCTTCCATGGCCATAAAGTGAGCAGCTTTCTTCCATCACGCCTTTCTTCCCATCATTACTAAAACAATGGAGCCAGATAACCATGGAATGAAACCTCTGAAACTGTGAGCCAAAAGTATCTTTCTTCTTCAAATTGTTTATCTCAGATGTTTTGTCACAGCACACAAAGTGGAGTAATAAAGTCTGGTATGTAAGAATCTGGGCTCTGATTCATTCTTACTTTCCTGGGACTCTGTAGGTGGTGAAATTCTAAATGTAATGCTGAACAATATTGGTAGTGATGAAAACAGACTCTGGCTGGGATGTTGCATTTTAGTCCTGATGAATTATAAGTGAACTCTATGTACCTGATGGAGATGAGGCATTTTGGGCTTCTCAGAAGTGAATCTTGTAATGGGCAGGCTCATCACAGAGATCCTGGAAGGTAAGTCTATGCTTTCATCATAAGGGACACTGTCTCCTGTGGGGCATGAGGCTCTAGAACCAAGGCAGCTCTTAGGTCTGCCTGCTGTGAGTTTCCTGGCACTGGGGTTGTAGTATTCTGGGCTAAGATTCAGCCAGGACATCCATAGATGAGCAAAGTTGAATCCTGTATAGTCTCCTGAGTTGAAATATTTTCAAAAGCTCAAAAAGAAATCCCCTTTAAAACTGCAGAATAATGTTAATAAGTCTCATTTAGAAGAGTGGGAAACTACAGAAAACTATGAGATGGGTCAAAAGTTACCCAAGCTATCACAATTCAAAAATAACCCAAAATAAAATAATAAGATGTTTCAGTCTAAAACAACTTGAAAATATTGATGTTCACCTATTATGTGTATTATTTCCTATACTACTTTTAATATTCAATGTAACCTAAGAAAAATTTTTAGTTTTACATGTTACAATTTCTAGTTGTCTCTGAGATATAATCCAAATTTTTTAGGTTGTCATTCAAAAAGTCACACAGTTGGGGTTCATATTATCTCTTTAATTCTCTTTTAGTTACCTTTCTACTTATTTATATTCTGTCTTTCCTTTGAGACTCAGCCCAAATTCCATCTCTTAAGATTTTCCACACCAATTTCAGTTTAAAGCAATCTTTCTATCTTCTGAATATATTCATGAGGTCAAAGATGCAGAACCTTTTCTTTCTTCTAAAGAATTTAGTGGGAGGGGTTTGTTCACAGTGGGAATTTAATGTGTTTATTACTTTTTAAAAAGTTTAGGACAACAGATAGTTACATAGAGGACAACAGGTTAATTTAAAACAATATTTTTCATGTTTACCTGTTCTCCATGGAATGCCTGGAGAATCTTGATGTGTCCATCTTCCATCCTATAGATGATGACCTGGCCTGTGTGATTGTATCGAGGCTGTCCCGCAACATAGAGCACATCACCAGCAGCAGTGGCAGAGTTTACTGTGTAACCTAAATGAAAAGAGACTTTAAGTATAAATCTGTCCTCTTAAAGTCTGCATATAATATATCATGGATCATTGTAAATGGCTGAAACAATCTTTTTTTCTCTATTTTATGTATACCTCTCTTTAAAAGATTTTTTTTGAAAATGCATATTAGAATTTGTTTAGGTTAGCATCTTCTAATATGTCCTCTGATTACCTACCACAATTGCTTTATTCTGAAAATTTATTCACCCCCATCCCTTAGTTTTTTCACTGTTTAAAAGCACAATGACATAACAGTTCTGACAGGCCTTCAATTCACCACTTTGAAGTTAATCTATTAAGTTTCATGTGGATGCAAGCATCTGTGCTACAGATATTAATAGTCATATAGTTTAGATTATAGAAAATGTAAATTTTTTCTGAATTACTACCAGAGTTTTAGATGTAATCTTATTTATTTATTTATTTTTGGCACCGGGAATTGAACTCAGGACCCTACGCTTGCCCAGCAGGCGCTGTGCTGCTAAGCTATATCCTAGACTCCAACTGGAATTTTAAATAGTTGAAAATTATTTCTCTGAGCTAGAACATGTGTATTTATTACCCTGGCCATTTCTTGATGGAATACTAGAATCTAGGCATTTTAAACATTTTTTAGTATTATACTTAAGTGTACGAAGCATCTTTGAACAACTAATATATTTTCTTTTGGATTTTTTTGGACATAAAAATCAAAGAATAAATTACTAGATCAAATTTTTAATGGTTCTTATGCCATACAGCAAATCGTTTCCAGAACATTTGTGCTGTGAACAGTTGTGTGAGAGAATAGTTTCATTACACCTTGCTGGGCATTGTGCATTGTTACTGTTATTTAAATTTAAGGATGTTTATTGGCATTAAACAGCAGTGCCTTCGTGTGTTTAATGTGTTTGATTAATGTTGATGTTTAACAGTTTTTTGTATGTCTGATTATTTCTCACTGTGTTTTCATGTTCTTTATGATTTTAACATTTATTTTATGGCTTTACTGATTTTTATGGTTTTTGGGGGGGGTACTGGGAATTGAATCAGGACCTCATGCTGTTATTTTGAACTGTTTCCTGAGCCACAAGAATTTTTTTTTTTCTGTTCATCTCCTCTTCTTAAAACCAGTTCTGTTCCAGACAGAATCGTCTCCGTGTGATGGGGGAGTTCATGGACTGGTTAACTGGTCATGTGTTCTCCAAGTGCAGCTGGCATCTTGGTGCTTTGTTCATCTGGATGTGCTCAGTGATCAGAGAATATATACAGAGGCGCTCAAATTCAGCATTACCATCTGCATTTGGAAGCATATACTACAACACTTCGGTGCTTTTGGGCATTCACTCTCCGTCTCAAGCCCCCACATCTGCCAATTTCATCATTGCAAAGATGGAAAGACACACATTTCCTCTGTAAAGTCACCTTTCAGATATTTGGTGGCTATTCAGATATGCATACCATTAATGGCCTGGGAAGTTTCGCAGTGCTCTCCAAGTTAAATGAAGATTTGCACATTTTAATTGGCATGACTTTGTAGGATTTTCTGAGTGAAATGAATAGTGTACCATTTTTAGAGATGGCTCAGGTCCATAATGAGAAGACCTTGAGTTATGTCTTTCTGTCATATTATTATTTTTGAATGAAGAATTGGATTTATTCTTTGTGTCTTTGGAGAACAGAGCTAAATCCATGGATAAAATTTACTACATTTCAATTTTGACTCTCCAGGAAGAAATGTTCTAATAACCAGGGCTGTTCATAGAGAGACCACAAAGGGATGCTATTCTTCAAAATGTTGCCACATAGTCTTTTGAACTCAGAGAATCACCACATTGCCAATTTATTTGGCAAGTATTTTACTACCAGACAATAATTTAATTTTCTTCTAAATTTTTAAAAGAAGAACACAGGATTTTGCATGAAACTGTGTTCATTCACAAGTGCTAATGGAAAACAATTCCTCAGGCATATTATGCTTTATTAAGATTTTCCACACATTCTCATTTTTCATTATTCTTTAAGATTTTCATACTGTTAGACATTACAGAATGTAAAACATTCTTTTCAAACATATAATGTATTATATTTTTATATTACTAATTACAATATTGCTTACCAAATAAATACTTTAGAGTCATATTTATGCATATGTAAAAAGGAAAAGAAGAATGTACAAACCAAAGGCTGTATTATTTCATACTTTGCTACTAATGCTATACAAAGTACAGAGTAAAATAAATGGGGAAAGGTTAATACAAGTTGATTTTTATTACTTTTGGTAATTTTCAGAGCTGTTCATGGAAATGAGTGAATGACCCTTTTAGAACTAAGTTGAAAATTATGTTTGAGACTTGGATGTCTTTTCATATATCTGACCATTTCTGTCTCTGTCTCTGTCTCTGTCTCTGTCTCTGTCTCTGTCTCTGTCTCTGTCTCTCTCCTTGTCTTTTTGAGACAGGCTGTCTCTCTCTCTCTTTCTCTCTTTCTCTTTGTCTTTTTGAGACAGGTTTCTGAGACAGGCAGTCCCTCTCTCTCTCTCTTTCTCTCTCTCTCTCTCGCTCTCTCTCTCTCTCTCTCTCTCTCTCTGTCTTTTTGAGACAGGTTTTCACTATGCAGTTCAGGCTGGTTTGACTCACTCTGTAGCCCCAACTAGCCTCCAACTCGCAGTGATCTGCCTGGCTCATATTTCTCATATTAACTGGCATTTCATTCACATGTGTGACAATTTATATAACCTTCATAATTTGCATTCAATAACTACAAATATTAGCTGATATGTCCTAGGGATAGTCACTGTCAGTTACCTGTGGTTTCTTATTGCAGCTCAGGTGAAGATAGGGAAAGAAAAAGAGGGCTTAATAAAGGATAATTTCAATGAAAGGCAAATAACAAACACCATTCAAACTTAACATTGCTTCCTGAAAAGGAAAAGCACAGGACAGAAGAGAAAAAAAGTGGATAGCATGCTTCTGTGTATGGATTTATGAAGAATGAATTCTGTCAGTTCTTATAATTCCCTTCTTGGAAGAAGTGTGAGATGGTGAAGTAATGGGAAACAGTTATGAGCTGTGTTGATTCTGTGCCTTTGCCTCATTTTTTGCCCTTTTCCTTTGGAATCTGTCTGTCACTGTTAGAACAACAAACTGTGGAAGAGGCAGGGAACACAATCTCAACAGCGTTCTCACCACCAAAGTGCATACTGAGGCAGTTCATTGGGTCACAGAAGATAAGTGCATGACTATACCCTGAAAGATATGTTCAACAGCTTCTTACTTCATTCTAATTATTATGGAATAGCACATGAGTATTTTTTTTTGAGCATCCAACTTTCACTCTACTTTATTGCTGTGATCTTACAACTTGAAATTTGCAGTTTTCAGAATGACACATTCGCTGTCTCCTTAATTTGTTATTTTCATAAGGAAACATTTTGATAGCCTCATTTCAGATTTAGACTAATGTTTGGAAACAAAACAAAACAAGCCTCCACTTTCTGATCCCTGCCTTTTTGGGTGCTTTTCTCTTTTGAAAGAAATCTTACATATATTAGACTTTATGTTGGCAAAATATCTTGTATGATAACTTCTGAATAAGCCAATGGAATGATTTCTGAAACAGAAAAAATATCGCCTCAGCACACTGTAGTGAACATCTAAAAAATTTTCTTTTCTGAACACAAAAGAGTCATAACGTATACATATTTTTGAAAGAGTACTTTTTTCTCATTTTTATTTAGATATAATTGACAAAGTGAGTTATATATTGTAGGTGCTGTGGTCAGGAATGAAGCCTGCTTTACTGTTTTCTCACTTGAGTGATATGCTTAAATCTTAAATTCTCTATGTCTGCTTCAGCCAATCATCAGTTGAAGCTTTAGGGGAGCAATAGATTTAGGATTCTAAGATTTATTTGTTTTTAAAGAATTTAATCACATAATCATTATTTAAAATATCAAAAATACTGCAGTATTATATTAATAATTAAAATATGTGAATTTCCTAAGTAGTGACCATGTCACACACATTTGTGTACTCCACACAATGTCTTTAATTTTATAAGTATTCAATACTTAGTTTAAATAGTGTTAACATCACCTACTCTTATTACATATATCTGTATCTGTATTAGTTTTCTATGCCACAACATCTTACCACAAACTTGGTGGCTTATGACAATGTAAGTGTATTATCTTACAAGTCTATAAGTTGGGAGTCTAGAATAATTATCCCTGGGCTAAAATCAGAGCAAGCAGGGCTATGCTTTTTTCTGGAGACTGCAGGGGAAAAATCCCTGTAGGGATGTTCATTATATAACACTACATAACAACAAAATCACAAACAAGATCTCCTGAATGCTAACTATCTCTTCAGCACAGTACTAAGCAAGCATTTTTCAAGCAAAGCATCTTTGTCACAACCCAAATTATATATGCAGTATAGTTTTTGCCATTTTAGAAATAACTAATTTGAAGCTTTGCAGGGTAATTTGTTCAAGGTCACAGGAAAACAAACACAAGTCTCTACGACTTAAAGACAACCTTAACTGAACAGTCAGCACCATAATTGCTGCAAGTTCATAGTATTATAGCAATAGCAGCTTTATCTTCTTTATTCTGATGCATGTATAACGTTCCACTAAGTGAATTTACCATTTACTTGATTATCCTATAACTTTACACATTGAAGACAATGCCATTTCCTCAAATATAATAAATATCAATACAATGGAAATAACTGTTCACTTGTCATTCTTAAATACTGGATTTATTTCTTAGGTTAGATCGTCAGACATGGAATTTCTAGGTCAGTGTTATATTAATACTAGATTTATTTCTCGGGTTAGACATGCAAAAGTGAGATTTCCAGGTCATTGTGGTATGATTCCTTTTAAGATTCTGCAAATATATTGTCAAATGCCTTTCTTAAAGAGTTATCTTTTGTAGGACATCCATTATACGTATAGGTAATTTTTTATATGATAGTTCAATCTAGGAAAGAGGCCTTGGGTTAAACTGGATCTTGATTCCAAAATACTTCACATAAAACTGTCTCATAGAATAGTAGGCTATGAAGAACTTCTAGAAGATATCCCCTCTGTGCTAGTTTTTTGTTACAGCACATAACATAGTAATAATACTGCTTATTTCTTCATTCTTTCTCATCAAAAAAAGATATTCCTTACTCATCTTGCTATTCTCAACTCAGTTCAATGTTTGGCACATTACAAATATTCAATATTTATGTCATATTTTCTTAATCCATAATCAGGTATTTAGTATGGTGAAATGAACACTGTAAAAAGAATAAAAAAATAGATTGTAGATTGCAGCTTCAGCCATGTTATAGGTGACTGACAATTAATTGTTCCATCCTTCGGTTTCTTAATTTGGAAATGTTTGAGTATATGCTAAGATCTCTCTTAATGATAAAACTTGAGAGGAATTTTTAGCCCAATTCTTATATTTTATGCCATAATCTTCCAAATAGTTCAAAGACATGCAATGCTTACTTTGTTTTCTACCCTCCAATTTCTTCACGTGTTAAGAGAGAGATGGGCTTGTAGCAGAGAAATGTTTCCAGATTTGTATTCCCTGAATATTCTCTTACTGGTACATCTTAGTTTGTCATTTTATCTCTGGGATACATGATTCTTAAAACAATGTAATATTCTAGCTGTTGTCTTACTAGGGCAGAATGATAATAAGGCTTTCATTAATGCACTTCCATATGTCTCAAGAGTTTTAGCAGTCATATTGTCTCTGCTGCTTATCATTACAGTATATTATTAGTCATCTAAAACCTAAGGCTTTTTATTCTTCTTAAGTCTTGTTGGCTCTACAGCTTTAAAAGACATTATTGAATAAGGACATATAGAAAAGTAGCAGTAAAGACCTGACACTTTCTTCATAAAACAGAAAGAAACTGGCTTACAGAGAGAACAATATGTATCCCCAGAACACAAAGATCCCATACAGAAATGATAACTTACTAAAAATTTGATCACTTCAAGGCAAAAGTATTTGTTTTCTTTGCTATTGTATCTCTAGCATCAAGAACAATTCTTGGAGCAAAAGAGGAGCTCAAAAAAAATTTTATTGACTGTAGAGTTGGGTAACCATGTGCCGAGAGTCCTTTCCAGTTAGACCTTCCCAATTTTTCATGGGAATCTTTTTCCAGTGACAAAGAAGCATCTCCCAGGCAGTTTCCAGAATGGCACAGATCCTTACGAGGGTACCAGACATACACCTCCTCATTCCTGGCAAGTCTTTAGAAGATAAGATATAAACTCAAAGCACTGTTCTGATTGTGAATAGCACTATTTTAAATAAAGGTATGGGATTCTTAAAATTCTTTTTTTTTTTAAATCAGGGGCCAAAGAAAGAAACTAATGATAAAAGTTCAAGAGAATATGAGATTCTAGTCTCTAAAATATAAGCAAAATTGAAGTTTCATCTTTCTACTTTTAGTTCCTGTCCACCAGGTCAGCTCTTGTTGAATGTAAAGATAATATCAGACACAGGGGAAAATCTCATAAAGTACATGTAATCTACTATTGCCTGCATAAGATACCGCTACTAAGAAATAATGACCTCCAGGTTCCCTGACTGACTCACTAAGGGTACTTGGAGGTCTGAAACCTCTCATAGGTCCTTCAACTGCCTAACTCTTCAAAGTGATCTTACTGTATGGTTTAAACCTATAGAAATATAAGCAAGTAATACCAAAAAGAAAAACAGAAAAATAAACTTCTATAATTACATAAAGAGTTTACCTAAATAAGAAGCAAGTGGTTCATTCATTTTGGTAGACTCAACTTGAAAGGTTGTATTTTGAGGGATTATGTTTTGATTTGCCTTATGCATGACAACTGTTCCATTCCAGTCATAGGCTCCTACTGCCCCAAGCATGACCCAGTCCTTATAAGTAAAAAAAAGTACAATAATATTTAATAAAATATGAAGAGCAAACAATTAGCATTAACCAAGTAATAGGTACCATTCAAAGTGCTTTAATATATTAACTCATACAATGCTTACAATAACCCTATGAGTTAGATGCCATTATTACTATCCCCATTTTAAGGAAGAGGAAACTGAGGCACAGCAAGTAACTTGCCCAAGGTTATAAAGTACATTTGTACATTGAAATGTCAGTATTCCTTTAGAAACACAATGATGGTTTTTCTTTTATCAACTACAAATAATACATTTTCTGATCTTGTCTTCCTCATTTATTCTTAAAAAAGCTTAAGACTTGAAATCCTAAGAAATTCTAGTAAGACCCTTGAATACCTTGACAGTGAGAAAAAGATAAATTCCATATCTTTAGCAAATAAAGTATTTTATTTTATTTTAAAAACAAAACAAAAAAGAAATGATACAGAATTTAAAAAAAATAGTAGGAAATTAATACCAGTTAATATATTACATATCGATATCTTAGAAGTAGGTGTTCAGGTTATAAGATTTAGTCATAAAAAATGATCAAACAAACAATGAAAGTACAAACTGTTCTTTTAAAGGAAGTATTTTACAAGGCAGTGTTCAAGATGTCTAACTCGTAAGTACTAGAAAATATAATGAGTTGTACGAGATATAATAAGGAGCTTGCAAAGTGCTTCTTTCCTTATTAAATTAGAAAACCATCATCATGACCCCTATAACTGCTCATGCCATGAGCCGCTACACACTGTGATATGGAAAGCTGGGTGTTATTTTGGGAGGAGGAAATTCTACCAAAATAGGTTTCATTTCCTGCTAAGTGATCAACGTACCTGTGAATAATGAGCACTGAAGCCAGTTTGAGACATTTCCATTTCAAATGAAGCTGCTGACTGGTCAACTGTAGCTGTAACAGGAAAATGCCACCATAAGTAACTAACAAAGACCTTTAATCGCATTACTGACTTGCAGGACACAGAGACCTGGCAGAGCCAGGAGTTTTCCAAGCAGAAGTTTTAACATCTCAGGGCATTTTCAGTCATGCATTTCTCAACTCAAAATTCCTGGGTAAGGCTGCGTAGAAGACAGAGAGGTGAGCAAAAAGTCTTTTGTCTCAGAATCTTCTCATTAGCTTCCTCCTCCTTGCTGAGAGAGAGGAGAATTCCCATTCTCTCACTACATCATGCTATGGCTCCTATGGCACTTTGGGTCCATGGGTTAAAGTTGAATTACTGCAGTAAGAAATATGTTTCATCTTATGACTTGAGAACCCTGCCTGTACTAAACTTACTTGATATTTTACAGGGCTAAAAAAATTTCATTTACTTTCTTTTTTTTTTTTTTTTTTTTTGGTATCAAGAATTGAACTTGGTACTTTGCACTTGCCAGGCAGGCACTTATGCTGCTGACCTATATCCCCGACCTCATCATTTACATATTTAAATAGATTTCCCAGGATCAGTCCTGTCCATATTTTGGACCATAAGTCCTCTGTGAATTCCATTATTTGATAACGGGTTTAAGTAATCCTGTTTGCATTTGCTCACAGATGGGATGAGGCCTTTCTGACAGGGTTCCAGGCCACATGCCATCTGAACACATATTTTTCAAATATTTTGTGCCCATTCTGAAGTTCTTTACTGAACTGCAGAGACAATCCAGAGTGTTCTGTGGATGTATGCTACTTTCAAATGTTTCTCTAAGTTTTCATGAGCTTAAAGCCACAACTTCCTGAGGGAAATGAGGGAATGTTGAGTTACTTGCTTCCAAGAGGGAATTACTGATTTATTTGGCCTTGAAGATAAGTTAAAAATAACACAAAATTTTTAAAAAGTCAGTCTGCCTTTCTAATGGAGGCAGAAAAAGAATCAAATTGTGGCATTAAACATATTTACTATTTATTTACAGGCATAAAAATATAAACAAATACACAGCGACTGCCTTTTCATAGAACTAGATTAAGTGGAGCAGTCAGTCAAGAATTCAAAGGTATTATTTTAACGTCTTGTGTGAATTGTCCTCTAAAGGACTGAAACACACTTTTACTTAAAATTGTTTTACACACACATTGCTTTAAGGTGCTCTGATCTTTGCAAGATCAACAGGCAAGACTATAGGAACAGAAATCTGCTGCTGTTCTGTTTTCAGCTGGGAACAAACAGAAAGCAGCTATGTGACATTTGCCTGCCCTGCTGACGTCATGGTAAGAGCCTGCTGTATGTCTGAGTTTCTGACTTTCAGCCCTTCCTTGAACTGTTCAAGGGGGTGAGCCAACCACTCTAACCCCTGTGCAGCCTCTGATTAGGAACTTCAGTATTTCTTCCAGCACTCTACAGGAAAGGGAGATCTTAGACCATTTCCTGGTCTTATTTGACAAAGCCTAGGTATATTGCCTCACTAGGTAGCACTGTCCTTGGCAAACGGACTTTGATAATTGCAGCTATTTACCATAGAAAGATAAATATTTACAGGAAATGGAAATTTCCCAAGTAACATGGAAAAGGTTCATTTAAAAAAATCTCATTAGGAAAGAAAAAGAACCATCTAGTCAACATAGCTTTTGGTGTGATTTAGCTTTGATAGTGCAGCAAAAGACATGGAAGATATTTTCAATTAGTGGAGTGCCTTAAAAAATAATGTTGTTTATAAATATAGAGACTTTTTGAAGTGTGTGGGCACTCCAATGTGTTACTTTTAAGCTCTGGTGTGGTTAGGTTAGAAAGAATCTGGAAATCTTACTTCAGACAAACTGACCCCTGCAGTTAGCTAATGTGTGCTCATTTCTGCCAGTCTGGGTTACATTTACTTACTAAGAAATGTTTCTTCACCTATGTCATTAAAAATTAAAAGTATGGAGTAACTTGGAAGAATATATATATATATATATACATAGTTTGTTTGTTTGTTTGTTTGTTTGTTTTAAGGTCAACAAGCTCATAATCTGGCCTATTGGCAAATGACAGCACGATGGCTGCTGAAAGACCAAAATCATGTTAAAATGACTTGAACACAGAACATAGGACAGGTGAGCTCTTTTTAAGCAGAAGAAAATTCCATCTGATACAGAATTCTAGTTTTCTGTTTCTAAAGGCACAGAGAAAAAGGACCCAGGGCTAAGGAGAGCCAGAGAAATTCAGTCTGGCTGGGCTGTCGGTTCCCATCAAAGCATGTCCTCACACAAAGAGTCACTGGATGTGGATGCAGTGTGAGGGCAAATGCACTCTCTGTGGTTTCTCCCCCTAGTGGAAACAGGCGCACGTTCCCTGAGTCTCCAGATCTTCAGAGAACATGAAAAAAGAGGCTTCAGAGAAAATTCCAGTTTGCCTGCCGTGACAATCCTGAAGACTTTTTGTCAGGAAATATCTAAGTCCAGAGTAATTTGTTAACTGGAAATCCCCTACCTAAGGAAGAAGAGGAAACAGCATAACTCAGTATCTTCAATAGACAGTCCCCACCCCCGTGGGGAAAAAAAAAACCTACAAAGCAACATGGTTTAGATACAGTGAAGGGAAGTTTCAACACCACAGAACTTGAGGCAAGCTCCATGAAGCCCTTTTAAGTTATGCAGAGTAAAACACAGAGAAAATGAATGAACAAAGAAGTTATTCCTCCAGATCACTCTCATAGCAGACCTAAATGAAATATGAAAACAAATAGACAAAATTTTGAGCCCTTAGCTCCATATTCCAGAAAAGGAATTAAGTACACTACTGTACATGGGAATATTTTTGTTCCTCCACATGTACACTGACCACTGCATTCATGGGCTTTTTCATCGGCACTGCCATGCCCTTACAAAGAGACCATTCTATGTGAAATAGTCAGCTCAAACACAGATTTATATGACAGAGAATTGCACTATGCTCATTATTGTACACAGTAAAAATGCATTGGTTAAATGCTAGAAATAAATATCAAAAACTCATTACATTGATTTTGAATTACAGACAGGACATCCAGGGTTAGAAGAAATATTCCATACCTTCCAGAGCAAATATTCTTTCTCCCAGAGCTTTAACAATTGTGACCAGGGCCAATTCGTCAGAGACATTGAAGAAATGGTTTTCAGTGGGTTTACTTGCAATGGATTTTATTTCTGCTACAAATTTTTCTGTGCTTAAATTTCCTCTGTTATAGCTGCCAAGAATCTAAGACACAACAAAAACAGCAAGAACATAGTTTAACTTCTATGAGTCAAATAAGAATCTCAAGTGTATTAGCAGTAAACCGGAGTGTGGAGAGTACCTTAGCATAGTGCAATTTTTATGAACTGCCATATTCATGCAACAGTGAATTTCAGAATACTAAGTATTCAATAAGCACAGTCATTTGGTGTAAGAAAATGTAAAGAGAAATCTTGTATTATTTTTTGCTCCCGTACTTTCATATTCCTGTTTATTAACAGCTGTATCTTTGAAATCTGATAGTTCAAAAGTAAGGTTGTAGTTTCTAAATGTCTTTGATATTATTCCAGCTAGTGACATCAACATCTGGTTAGTAGTAAAGCACTCAGCAAGTAAGCTGTTTGATAATGAATGGGCAGTTCTTTCTGAAAAATCTCACCAAGGCACCATCTAGCATATGTATATATACACACATACACACACACACACACACACACACATATATATATATGAATATATATTCAGACATATATTGGACTAAGTTACAAACTAAATTGGTAATCTAGAAAATAAATTATTAAGAAATTCCATTCTGAAACCAAGTGCTGAACACAGGAGCATTCTTTTTATAGCAAGGATGTGCAGGCAAGAACTACCTGTTATAATTAACAAGAATTACTGAGATAGCCAAGCAGGCTTTGCTAGCCATTTAGCTTCTTTTTAAGTAAGGTTTATTGAAATATAATTTATACAATAAAATGGGTCATCTTTAGGAGTTTCAACAAAGCAATATAGTTACACTGCTATGTATTCAAGGTGTAGTATATTTCCATCAATCCCAGCAAGCCATTCTTTCTTAGCTCCTTCACCTGTTAAATATGGTCACAAGAAATAATGTGCTAATATCTGTGTAGAAATTTGAGGTGAAGAAGCATACGATTGAAGAAAACTGCAACTGGCTTTGAAGTAATAGGCACAGTATTTGGGTAACTTTTTGAGTTTTGAACTTTTTCTTTGCTAGGATGTCCAGACCATGGGGAGGAAAGCCTAAACCAGGAGCTTAGAAATTACACCAGAGAAGATTTAATTCTTGTCTAAGTGCTGAAAACAGTGCTAAGCATCACAACCTGTTAACATTTGAACAGGAACCATGAGTACTTCCAGTTTAGCTATGTGATGGAGGAAGAAGATTAATAAATAGATAGTAGAGATTTTACTAGAGGTAGGGAAGGGAAACTCGATAGCCACTGTTTGAACAAAACCTCTCTCTCATTTAAAAGCAGTTACCAAGATGCTCCTCCTAGAATTGGACATCTCACCACATCCAGGAGGTACATGACCAGTGTAAGCATGGAAAGGCAGGAGAGAGAGAGTCTTCAAACTCCAGAGAAAATACCATATCCATGGTGCTCTTCTCTGAATACACCACACTCCTCATTTTGTCAACAACTTTGTTTATTTTAGATCCATACAAATTCCGAATAATGTGACTCTGTGTATCCTTTGACTTATTCTGTAGATTGTGTGACATCGTAGATTGGAAAATCATCATCTTCCCTTCTTGGTTCCTATTTAGCATATTCTAGACTAACTATTGGAGGGACATCACATAAATTGATGCTGTTGAAAATACGCATTACACTATTGTAACAACTTCTGGACTATGCATGACTGAGGTGGTCTATTGTGATGTGAATGTAATCATTTAGTAATCGTCCCTAGCAATGCACTTACAGCTATGGAAAATCGCTGAATGTTTTCATCTTCACAGTCTTGGATGACCTTCTTTAGTTCATGGTTGTCATGTGACTCTCCATCAGTCACAATAACCATGACTTTCTTTACTCCCCTCCGGGCGCCCCGAGCTTCAGTGAATGCCTCTTTCCTAAAGTGAGCACAGACAAAAGAGTGCTGGTAAAACATCACCTCAAGGTTGGACAAAGTGAAAAACTAAACTAACATTAGCAACTTTAGGTGGCCCGGTGCTTCCCTCCAAGATCAATGTGGATCCCCATTATTCAAGTCAAGAGGCATGATGATCCTTCTGATAATTGTTCTGGATGTATTCCAAGTGATGTGGAAGTCACCATTCTGCTGATCACCACAACTGCCATACACAAAAGACAGCAGTATTTTCTTCTTTGGAAACATAAAAGTGAGACTGTGACTATGACAAGCATCAGGCTCAGAAGTTAGGTCTATAAATACTCTCCTAGATGCTCCTTTCTCTAGAAACACTCAGTGTCTCCCTCAAAGTCTGTTTTCTTCTGCTTCTGACTGAAGTGCTTGCTTGAAATCTCATTCTCCTTGCACCTGCTCTGACATTCACAACAGTTTGGAAAACCTTTGTCATGAGGAGGTGAGATGAGAGAGCTGAATATTTGTAGGGCTGCGAATGCTTGAGTGTTTTGGGTACAGGGAGAGGTGAGAAATATGTATAAAAGATTACAGATAGCAGTGGTCTGAGTCTGTGGAGTAGACCACTGTTGTACTGGAGGCCAAGAGGGTTTTGGCCTCAAATAGTGTCTTAGTTACTTTCCTATCTTTAAGACAATACTGACACCCACAACTTGAACAGAGGTTTATTTTGGCTTGGGGTTTCAGTCCATGGCTCCAAGGTGGAAACAGGATGGGAAAGGAGTCCCTGTACCAGCCAGGAAGCAGAGAGAGAGAGAGAGGAGAGGAGAGGAGATGGACAAGCATAGTATTCCCTTTCAGGTCACTCCTCCAGTGACCTACCTTCAACCAGGTCCCACTTCATGAGAGCAAGTCAGCTACAGCATCTCTATGACCCAGTCACCTTCCACACATATGTGAATTTGGAAGGGGAGTATTTCAGATCTAAACCTTAACAACTCAGTTTTAGGACACAGAACGTTGAAAGTAGGCTAGGAGGAGGTGGTATGGAAATAAAGGAAAATTACCACAGCCTAACTGCAAGGAAAGAAATTGTAATTTAATTCAATAAGTGTGTATGGAAGAAGAGATATAGGAACATGAATAATTTTTATTTGTTTTATCTTATACACACACACACACACACACACACACTGTTACTTCCTTTGCTCAACACATTTTCCACTCTAGAGTCATAGAATTAAGGATTACATATTAATTAGGACTAAGACAATGAAAGAATTTCATATATATATATATATATGTATATCTGAAAAAGAGAAAATGATCTGCTGAAGAAACATGAACTGTTTCCAGCTATTATATATACATACATATATATATGCATATGTATATATATATATATATGTATTAGGTTTTTAGATTTTGGTATAAAGGACAGCAATCATTGCAGTGAATGTCCTTTAAATATTTTAGTTTGGCTGAATAACTATTGTTAGGGATATGCCAAAGAAAAACCTGTCCTAAATTAACATTCCAAATGGTTTGCACAGTTCCTTTGACTTGTACCATAGATACCCAGTAAAGGCACAAAAATATCTTGGAGTAGAGGGTCAGGATCTTGGTGGTAGGAGCAAAAGGATTTGATTTGTGATTATTTTTTCTTTAAAGGAACTTAGAGCAAATGTGAAAAAATGTTGATAACTGTCAATCCTGTGGAATGGACACACAGGATTTTGTATAAGTTTTTAAGCTTTTAATTTTTTGTAAATTTTTCAAAAGAAAGATAATAAACTCTGTATCTCTGTCCTTTATACTTTACAAAGATTCTCCTTGATCAAAACTGAGTCCGGTTCCACTGAACCCTCTTCTAGACTGGGATCTGACCTTGGACTTTGTCTTTGGTCTGCTTATTCCAGTTTTAGCTCATGTTTCTTTAGCAGATCATTTGATCTTTTTCTGGCTCTGAGTGCTGCCTGATTCTTGAGGTATTCTTTGCTCAAGTAATGTCCATTAAACTTTCTTTGTATAAAGTTTTCTTTTAACAAATAAGAAACATACATTCAGTCTTCACCCCTCCCTCCTACCACATACCCCCCAAATCCCTTGGAATTTCCTAGGTGAAACGGTATCTTTTATTCTCAGGTGAATCTCAGGTGGGAGTGGCCACCAGAAGGAACAAGCAGGATTAGAAGTTTGGAATTTACAGCCCTAATTCAATTCTCCAGGCACTGGAGAGAGGCTGGAGATTGAGTTCATGATCAGTCATGCTAACCTAACGAAGTGCCATAAAAAGCCCTGAATTGTGGAGTTCATAGAGGTTTCTGGATGTTGTGCACATAAAGGGTGGCATGCCTGGAGAGGGCATAGAAGCACTATGCCCATTCCCCAAACACTGGCCTATGTATCTCTTGTGCCTCGATGTCCCTGAGTTGTATTATTTGATAATAAATGAATAGTAGTAAGCAAAATGCAATCCTGAGTTCTCTGAGTTACTCTAGCAAATAACCAAACCCAAGAAGAGGGTCACAGGAAACTCAAACTTGTAGCCAGGTTGGACAAAAGTTGTGCATAACCTGGATGGAAATCTGAAGTGGGTTGCTTCTGAAATGGGGAGCAGTTTTATGGGACTGAACCCTTAACTTAGGATGTCTGCATTAACTCTGGTTAGTGTCAGAAATAAATGGAATTTTAGGGAACACAACTTGCGTCCAATGTTCAGTTAGACCAGGAAAGAGTCCCTTCATCTGCTGTCAGAAGTGAAGTACTGAGTGCTGAGTGTCGCCTTTAGCAAGAGTCATGTTGAGTCAGTCTAACACAAATCTCCCTGGCTTTAATTTTTCCTCTTAGTAATTTTTCACCCACGGACTTCCCAATCTGATTCACAGCTATAAATCTCCACTTGTCCTCGTTGTATTCAAATTTGAACCCAATCTGTCTCCTCTATTGCAAAATCCCATTGCAGTAATCTTCTCTCCAAGGAGGTCTTCCTTATCATCTTTAAGTGTATGACTAGTTTTTAATTAACATACTATACAAAGAGATTTTATGACTTCCTTAAATGCATAAACAAAGGTGAGAAAGCACATGTTAAAGGTTAGGCTTTGAAAGAAGTTTTGAATGTAAATATCATCTGAGACTAGATCCCTTTTGCAATTCTAATTCCTTAGAGGATTACCAAAACTTTCTAATTGTCTTGAACATCAAGGTCATAAGAGAACTAAATGAACATCAGCTGAAGGAGATGATTAAAAGACCCTCCTTAAAGAAAATCTGGTTTCTTTGAAACCAGGACTGGCTTTGAATAATGAAAAAGTAACCACTGGCAGAATTCCTGGGTACAGCCATTCTGTTTCAAGCATATTCTTTAACAAAATGTCCTTGTCGCCAAAATACCAGTATACAACCCTCTTTCATGGAATTATGTATTGTCCTTCTTTTGTGGCTTTAAAAATTAAAATTCCCAGAAGGATCCCTTTCTTTAGCACAGCAGAATCTAGGCATATGATGAAATACCGTAAGTACATTGGCAGGAATGAAAATCTGGGACTTGGGTTAGGGAAAAGGAAACACAAAACATATCTTGAACTGGGAGGCATACAAATTGGAGGTTATGGATTCTAAGAAATTAAAATTGTTGTTTACAATTGTTTCTGAATGAAAGGTATGACAAACAATAAAAAAAGTGTTTATGAAAATCTAATGTATGAGAAAAAACAATTAGTACTGCAATATCATTATAGATTTTTTGTGTATATTCAAAACTCAGTAAACTGTGTAGTACAGATAAACATTCTGTGAAATATATAGGCAAAAGTCATATAGGAATGGGGTATTTAATATTCATGCAGGAGCAATAGCAGCTCAATTATTTCCTCAGTTAGTTTTCTATGATGAATATTCACTCTTAACTGTTTGCTTTTGGAAAATGCACAACTCTTTCCAGGCTCAGGGCTTTCAAAGAACACTTTAATTTCCTTTGAATGTGCAGTCACTGCTAACTATTGAAGAGGGCATATTCAGGAGACCTAGATATGTGTGCTCCCTGTGCTTGCAGACGGAGATCCCTAGGCAGGTAAATGTAAAACTGCCCCATCTGTTTGCAGTTATTTTCTCTTGGGTTCTATGTAACTAGATCCACATGTTTTTCTAACATTTATGAGTCTAAAGCTGCACATGAAATTTTAAATATTTGCATATCCAATCAATTCTTTGTAGTATCCATTTTAACAATTTTAACCTTAAGACACTGTGAAGTGTGACCACGGGTAATTAGCTCTTCTGCCTAGACAAGAGTCCAGAAGTTGAATTAACAGAAGAATTCTTAACATGAGTCAAACTACTTATTGGATTTCTTATAAAATTGGGCATTGTTTGGTTTTTGTTTAGAAGTTTGCTAGTTTAATGGTAACAAAGGGAGAAACAGTAAGAGTTAAGAACTGAATGAGACTAGAATAAATACAAGAAACACTCTACATTTGTAAGAGAGGACAGTGTGCAGGTCTTTATAAAACAAAAATCTTACCACACAGTTGTTTTTCTCCCTGAAGAAATCTACAGAAAGGAAGAAGGAAGGGATGTAAACTGGAAAGAATTTAAGTAAAAGAAGGAAGGAAACAAAGCATTACAAATAATTAAACCCTTTTCATTTCTTCCAAATTTTGCACTTAAAATGATTAGAAATGAGACAATGCTTAATGTGACATTTTAGAAACTTTTGTCAGAACTTTAATAACAATAAATCAAATACTAAAAATATATGGACATACTAGAATATAAATATATATTGAATAGAAATGAATTATATTTTGACTTAGTCTTTTAAATTGAGACTCTTAGAATCTGAAAACAAATAATAAATTGAACAAATATTAAGTCAATACACAAGAACATGTGGCAATACAGTATAGTGATTTTCAAACATTGACGCTCCATTAATGAAATCCTTGCAGTAAGAAAAGTTAAGAAGGGTGATGAGACTGCATTTTTTCTTTTTTGCGGCACCAAGGATTGAACTCACAACCTTGCGCTTGCCAGACAGGCGCTTAGACCGCTGAGCTAGATCCTGAGCCCCAATGAGACTGCGTTTTGGAAAAACTTGATTCTCAAGTAACTAATTTGAATCTGATTTTCAGCAGGGTGATACTAAATATTACCAATGAACATATTCAATCAACCTCCGAGGGGCACAGCTGTGAGCAGTTATTCTGCGTAGTCTTTTACTTTGGTCTGTTTTTATTCACATACCTTGCAGTGTCTATTCCAAGGGCTGTCATAGTCTGGCGACCACCTCTCTGGCGTATTTTTTTTGCTGCAACGAGTATCTCTTCTGTAGATGAGTATTTATTGAGGTTGAACTCATGAGTTACTTCTTGTCCATATTGTACAATTCCAACCTGAAATACCAACTCACTGTGAATTAAAAGTCTAGCAAAATACCCATTCAGTTTTCTTAAGTTTAAATACGTAGGCCAGATGTATCACATTTTAGTCTTTCTGATTAGTTTAAAAATTTTGCAGTGCACAAATCCTTCTACTTTTTATCAATAACCATGGCCATTCTGTGGATAATAGTTAAAAGAGCAAAACTAAAGATGTCACTATCAAATTTCTCAGATGATTGGTTGGTCTATTTGGCAATTTTTACTGAATGATTTTGATAGGCTAAATAAGAAACCTGTGATATATTTTAATGTTTTTTAGTCCCTTTCATATATTCAAATTATATTAACAGAAATTATAACATTTCATAAGTGAGAAAATGGAGAATAAAACACTCACTTCACAAAGTATAAGAGTAAAAGGAGTTCTAGTCTAATATATTCCTTATCCCAGGGCTTTCAATCAAGCTACTTCCTCTAGAGCAACATGTGCGCCCCTAAAATCCCTCCATTCTTTAGTCATCTCATCCTGCTTGCTTCTAATAAGCAAGAGAAGCTGAGATACATTAGAGTAGGTGCTACAACACACAAATAAATAGATAATATTTTTAAAAAGAAATAGAGCATATGAATTTTCCTTTGAAGTTGCTTAGTCCAATATAAGATAAATAAGAGAGAACTAGAGAATATATGTAAGGTTAAGAGGAAGTATATAGTGTAAGCTAATTGAACATGTAATCTTCTCAATCTATGTGTAGTTTAGCTCTGTCCTATGAATACCTCTTCCATGAATATGCTTTGTCATTTGACCCAAGATCATGACTTATTGTATTTGGAACAAATATAACCAGAAATCCCTCTGCAAACAAAGTAGGTTACAAGCAACTAATTACAAAAAATATAAAATAAAAGAGGGAAGTCATGCCCACAACACTAATTCAGGTTATTTCCTTGACATAATTAAGTGTGCTGGGCATTTTTAGTATCCTTTGCATAGATTTAAAATTCTTTTCTTTGATGACCTACAACATTTGATTAATAAACCTGGAAAACACTGAATAATTAATAAGATGAATCCATGTAGGCTTTGTATTATCGATGTGTATATAAATGTTTGGTGTAAATAGAAGTGAAATGATTTTGTCACTCAGATAATCATTATGCTTACTGTAGGCACCAAGGTAAATAAATACTGCTGTAGAAGTTAATGGCTTATCCATTCAGGACATTTGCACAGTTTGTTTCATTTTTTTACTTCCCAGTGTTTATATTTGATTAATCAAGAAACTATAGAACTGAAATTTTTTCCAACTATTCCTACCATTATTCCTGGACATTTTAGCATGTATTTGGCTAATCCATTGAACACTCAGAAGTCTCATTTCTTTGATCCTTAGCTTTAGTAACTGTTTCCTGGAGCTCACCTGTCCTTGATCTTGCCATCTAGAAGAGCTGCAGCTCTTTAATTTCAAATGCTCTCCTCTCTGATCACTAACTTCAGCTCATTTATCTAGTACCTCTTATTCAACAGCCACATCAAGTCTTACAATAAATTCATCAATCTTGGCACTTAGTCTAGATTCCTAAACACTGGAGTTATTTACTTGCAAATATTTTTCTTTCAATTCTTTTCCCCTTCCATTAATTTGCTTGTATTATTTCCGACTCTAGTTAAATTCAGCTATCTCCTCCCTCTGTGTGTCTGTGCTGACAAATATTACTACGCAAAACCCACACAACTTGTAGACTGATTTCTCTTTAAAATTGTGATCATGGATATCAAACGGGAACACATTTGAACACTGCCCAAAATTCCTACCACTTTCTACTAAAGAATGTACTTTGTTCCCACTTACTGATTTCGGTCAAATTCTTGGTATAAGCCATCAGGAGATAGAGTATGTCACTCCTTTATGGGGAGGAGTTGGATGTGTGTTAATATTTTGCACTTGTGGTTATGCTTTACATGTCTTATAAAACCTGACATGAACTATTGGATTATTTAGGAAGATTATCAGCATACTAAGAATAGTAAAATCGGAGATCAGTGCTTTGTATATCTCATCTCTGTTTACTATTTTTTTACCTGCCTTCTTAATGTGTCTGACTTCTATATGCATATTCTTCTAAACGTTAAGACAGAAGAGAATTTAAAAGTCTTAAATCTGCTGGTTCCCACATTTTTCTGTACACTTAACTTCTAATTACTCAACAAGATTCACATTAGCAAACTCCCCTTGGGCTCCTAAACTGCTTTTGCCCCTAAAGTTTAAGGAGCTGAAAATACCAAGGAGTTTTTATTCCTCCTGACCCCTCACCCTGTACAAAGGAAATGCAGGAAATTCAAAACCAGCCCTTGACTCAAGTAGGAGCTTCCCTTTCAGATTAGGCTCAGGCCTTGTTTGTTGCCTGGTGTTTGTACTCAGTTTTGATTTTCCAAATCCCTTCCTATTTTCTGCAGAACAGAAACTGTTTCCTGAATGTATCACTGGCACATGAGTCCTCCTTTCAAGGTTTACTTCTAGGGAACTAATGGGATCTGAGACAGGTCCAAGTCCTATGATCTGTGTTCCCTCAGTTCTACTTTAGCTCAGGCCAGGCATAACAACCTTCAACCTAGACTACCACAATTGTTGGTCTCTCCATTTCTGATCTTTCTCCTCGATTTCCACTCTCCTCAAATTCATCTACATATTATTAGAAGATTAACCACGAACTAGTGCATTTATCATATAACTTCCCAGTTGAAAACATAAAATGGCTCTCTCCACTGCCTAATCAATGCCTTTGAAATATACTTTAAAAGAGAAACATTTTATTTTAATTTTTAAAAGAGAACAGATAAAACTTTTGAGCAGCTCCTTGAAATGCTATGCTCCTTGAAAAAATGTTAAAATCCAGTTTTTCTCCCCTTGACTGCCAGCAGTCTAGTCTTACCTTCTCTATTTAATTTAACTTCTCCAGTATTAGTTCAACCTCTGCCAAATGCCCTTCTCTGTCCCTCCAACTAAACCAACTTCTACCCATTCCAGGAGGTTTAAATTCTACTTTCTTTGCGAAACGTCCTCTAGCTCATTGCCAACCGAGCCCATACTGATCTTTACTTTCTTGGGACACTGGAGCAAAGGAGTCTGTGGGTGCTGCATTCTTCTCAACTGTCTGGATGTGTGCTTTATTTCTTCAACTGCATCACAAATTCTAAGGGGTCAGGCAGGGGTAAAGAGCATGGACGACATCATGGCTTAGGGTGTTCTTTTATCCCTTACCACTGCTCTGCTTTGCTCACAGCTGACACACATACATCTCTAGGAAATAATTGCTTCACATAG
>RJWT010005798.1:0-30234 GCA_004365215.1 Cuniculus paca | reverse complement strand
CTAGAATTAACCTGTGACTCTATCCTGAAGCAATGGGAAGCTACTGGAGAATTCTAAACAGGGAAATAACCAAGTTTGTCATTTAGCAAGATCACAGTGACTTCTGTTTGGAATGAATTGGTGAGCAAAATAGATAAAAGAGGACCATTCAAGAAACTAAATCTTACCCAGGAATGGTGGTATATACCTGTAACCCCAGCAGTCTGGAAGGCTGAGGCAGGAAGATTGCCACTTTGAGTTTATTCTGGGAAATATAGCCACTTAAATTGAGATCCTACCTCAAAAAATAAAAAGGGCTGAGGTTGTAACCCTGTGTGAAACCCTAGATTCAATCCTCAGTACCACAGAAAAAGGAGGAGAAAGGAGAGAAAGAAGAGGAGGAGGAAGAAGAGGAAAGGAAAAAGCAGAAGCAGTTAAATTTTCCTAAAGCTAAGATAAGATAGCCAGGAACAGTGTGTTGACAGGTAATATATAGACAACAAATGGTGGATTCAGGAGTCATTTAAGAAGTCAAATCAATAGGACCAGATGACAGGTTGGATTTGGAAGGTTGACAGTCACACTCCTGTCACCAAGACATCCCCTCCCAGCAGCCTGTAAGATAAAAGGGAAAGGAAACAACACAAGCATGAGATGGAGGAAAATAGAACAAAGAAAGAGAAGAAAGGCTGATAGCCAAGGGAAAGAGAGTTATGATTTCATGCCTGCCCTATATGAGAGAGGAAAGCTGTGAGAAAAAAGACAAGAGGCATGTCGTGAAGAGGAACGTGTCTCTCTACTCACCTGGTCTGGGAGGCACCTGGGCAAGCCAGCTTTTGTGCTTTTGGGGTTGTGGTTCAGATACACATGGATAGCTGATGACTAGAGGCATTTTCCAAGGGACCTAGAGTTAAGAAACATTTGTATCTTCTATTTTAATCATCTTGCCCTTCGGTCCAGGTGTGGTGGTTCACACCTGGAATCCTAGCACTCAGGAGGATGAGGCAGGAGGATTGCAGTGAATTTGAAGCCAGTCTGGGCTACATAGTGAGTACAAGGCCAGTCTAAACTACATAGTGAGACCTTGTCTCAAAAAACCAGACTAATAATAATAATGATCTCTCCTTTCAAGCGTTATTATAGAAGAAAAAGTGATCGAGATTGACTAGAACTTTGTTGATGGCAGTTGCAGTGTCTTTGATTGTATTCCTCCAAAAGAACACTGGAATGTAGTAGATGCTATTAATGTCCCTTGATTGCTTAGAGATCACCTGCAAACGAATGTGAGCCTTACTCCCACATCCCTCTACCTGCAGGTGTTTATCCTCAGGCAGCCAAAGATGGGGGCTGGAGGACAGGCCAGAGATTATTAGGGAATTGATGCCTTAGTAAGAGCCTTCAACCCGCAAAAGATTGGTGCCAAGACTCAGCCTCCTTGGATCTCGTTGGTATGACATTGATGTTCAATGTTTGTACCACACAGACTTTAAGAAAACCTCAGCAGAATTAAGCCCCAGTTTTCTACAGCAATGACCTGATCAGTGAGGTCTGCCTTATGGGATGCTTATCGTTTACTGTCACTTAGTGATTACTAGTGATCTTGAGGTCACTTCCAAAATGTCCTACCCACACCATGTCTCCAGAGTTCTTTTGGAGGAATACAATCAAAGACACTCCCTGCAACTGCCAGGACCTAACCTAAACTCAAGCTGAGAATCATTTACGTTTTGTAAGGATTTATTAGAGGTCTCTGAATACATCACAAAAAGTCATTGTGTCTTTTTCAAGGGTCCCAAAATATAGTAAGACCAATAACAACCAATTTATTGTTCTAGGATCATGTTATAAATGCTTATTCAACTAGTTAATGGATGTAGAGAATGAGTGTAATGGAAATTTTTTGGTTTCCTTCTAGAGTAGGCCTTATCCACAATCCATTTTACCCTTTCATTTTCCTCATAGAATTTCAGTTTGATCTGATTTTTTCACAACTAGTGAAACATAGAAGAAACTATGCTCCACTCCAGAAGTGAATCCTGAGTTGCCTAAGCCAATTGGCAGTATAAGGCAGACTCTGTGGGTAGACAAATGACTAAGGGTAGCTCAATCATACTAAAAGGCCAGATGTATGAGCTATATCTGAAGACAGATATTTTTTCTTTTCTTTTCTTTTTTCTTTTTTTGCTATTGGATATGCATAAAAAAATCACTTTGCTGGATCACTGATAAAGCTGTTTAATGACCTTACAGGAAACCAGCAATAATCTAAAGCCAATGTTGATGCTTCAGACTGAAGCACTAGAAAAAGGATCCTATGTCCCTAAGACCACTGAACCACTGAATCACCCATCCTTGACTTCTGCCCAGTGGTGTGCCAGAAATTGGCTTTTAGGAGACTGAAAGGGGAAACAAGCTGGAATTCCTGATTTGAATTCTTTGCCAACTTTTGTAGCATAAATATTCCCACCTTGGTAACATAAAGTTACCAACAGCTTAACATTGGTTTTCAAAATTCCTAAGTATTCAATAATTGGCTCTTAGGAGTAGATACAAGGAAGTTTCAGTGTTATCAGAGAGCCATGCCTTTGGACTGCTTATCATACTGAAAGGAAAAAACCGTTCAAGAGAAATTGTTTCAAAAACTTTGTTCTTTTGAAGCCGCCTAACAACTGTAACGGTTTCATGGCTCTGTAGTTGCTCTCTTGACCCCTGAAACCGTCGGAGTGTGGCCAAACCCGACTGTACCAAGCTTTGTGGTCATCAATCTAGTCTTGTAACTGATGGTCATTAATCTAGCCCTGTAACTGATGATCTTACCCTGCTGGCTAATCAGAAGAACTGCTGGGCTGTCCTGTCATGCCTTTATAACCCCTGCTTATGCCTCATATAAAAATGCTGGCTCACAGACACTCACTGCCTGGCTTTTGTTGGAAGTTAACCCAATCAAGAACACCAGCATGAAATAAAGCTATTCACTGCCTCCTGACTTCCTCAGGAGTCGTTCCTTTCCCAGACTCAGTTTTGCCACAACAATATAATGTAATACATTTTTATACTGTTTAAACCACTTTGAGTTGGGTACAAAAGAAAAAAATCCTAGCATCCTTCCCAAATCACTGTTTCAGCCTCCTAAAAAAATTTTCCTCCTTTTCTTCCACAGCTTATCACCTCAAGGGAAACTGATACTACCCTAGATTTCTGCAAGAATGGAGCTATGGATCAAGCCAGTCTGCATAACCCATTCACTCAATCATAGTCATTGGTACAGAGTTTCCTCAGAAATGAGACTTCATTAAGAATGGCTCTCAGCTGTTGTCTTCTGAATGTTGTGATGTACAGGCAGGTTCCAGAACGATTACAGTCATTTTGTCATTATCAGTCTGACTAATAGATATATAAAAAGATATACAAGAAGTAGATATATAAAAAGGTAGATCCAAGAGAAACAGGAGAAACCACAATTGGAGGAACTAGATTTCAAACCCACTCTAACTGTGAACTTTCAGCAAGATATGCCAATGAATTTAGTATGCTTAAGTA
Source organism: Cuniculus paca (assembly GCA_004365215.1). NCBI lineage: Eukaryota > Metazoa > Chordata > Mammalia > Rodentia > Cuniculidae > Cuniculus > Cuniculus paca. Next base: position 26,715 of record RJWT010005798.1, on the reverse strand, counting down.
TGAGTTGAGTTTTTTGATCATTGTCCGTCAATGAGCAGAGCCTGGTACTGTGGTATATATTCATATAAACTTTAATTTCATAAAAACTCTAATGTCTTGAAACAATTTTCCCATTTTATATATGGGAAAACCAAGTTTCAAAAGGATTAAACATTTGTTTTTACCATAAAGATTAAAATAAAAATTACATCCCAAATCTGTATAACTCTCATTCACTGCTATAATAGAATGCAGATCAACATGGGAAATGCTAGTCTTTGCACTTCTCTTTTGAGTCCTGTTAAAAGACCTTATGTAGTCAAACAGCAAAGCTAAAGCAACTTGAGCATTGAACTTAAAATTTTAAACCAAACAAAACAAAATATATAATAACTAAAGCAAGGCTTCTAGGTTAGTATAGAACTATAAATTCACTTCTTGAAAGCCACATTCTTTCAATCTGAGTGAATAGCAATAGTATGTGAAGATTTTTAAATGAAAATAAAAAGGTATAGCCCTTCATCAAAAATGAGATAAACCTTCCCTTGCTATAAGAATGAAAATCAACTGTAATTGGTGACTTCAACATAAGCTGAAGCCCTGGTGATTCAATACCTAGGAAGCAATGAGAGCTGGTCTTAGGTTTAGGAGAGAACAAAGTACCCCACTTGAGACAGAAAACAGCAGCCAAGCTCCTTTCCTAAAACCCAGGACTTGGCTGAGTGGTGTAGTTCAGTTGCACAGCACATGTTCAAATTACTGGATTCCATGTCCAGCACAAAAAAAAAAAAAAAGAGCCAAAATAAATTAACCTACTGCCTGGTTTTCTGACTTACCTAAAACCATAACGTTAAAGTTGGGAAGACCTAGGTGCAACCTTATAACCAATAGCTGAGCAAAGAAACATGATTGAATGTCACAGACCTGTATCACAAGATGTGTGAATCTCAAAATGCCTTTAAATTCTGGCATGAAATGGAGACTATGGAAGATCTGGTGAAAGAGCCCATATAAGTACTAGCCATGGAGAAGCTAGTGCCAAGAAACAGGAAAAATTTGTGATGAATCTACAAACCAAGGTCCAAAGTAAATGAAGAAAGTCATCTAAAGAAAACCAACCTACAAAACTGCAGTTAAAATAAGATAACAAAGCAATTTTAAATAGGACTTCCAGCCGGGTATCATGGTACATGCCTATAATTCCAGGTACTCAGGAGACCAAGGCAGGGAATCATTAAGTTTCAAGCCAGCCTGGGTAGCACAGTGAGGGCCTCGTCTCAAAAAAGTACCCTGATATGCTGATTTTGGGGTGTGTGCATGTGTGCCTATGCGCACACATGATCATTTGTTTTTTATAGTACTGGACCAAAATCTAAATTTTGTTTATTGTATGTATTATTCAAACAGTTGTACAGAAACTGACCATTTAATACCTAGAAAATGTCTGATCATAGATTGGAGAACACCATAAGCATATCAATGAGGAAAACCAAAATGTTTAAGTATGCAAGATCATCATGTGATCTGTGAACTCCTATAAATAATGTTTTTGCACCTCATAGGTGGCATCTGGTTAATACTTCTATCCAAGATGCTGACTACAAACAAGACCAGGTTTATGGAATGAGGGCAACTTTGAACCAAGATGGCACCTCAAATCAGGAACGTGGCTGTGATCCTTGATATAGAAGTTATCTGCTTGAAGCCACGGTGTGAAAACAAGAGGAAAAGAGCCACACTCCCAAATACAAAGACTTCAACTTCATCCTCCTCCCAAAAGAACCCACCGTTCTTGGCTAGAACTCATCAGAGCAGGCACAAGATGTTCTCTAAATCAGTTTCATCTTGCAGAGCAGGAGGTCCACTTCTGGTTAGGAAGAAGCCAGACTTGCCGTCCTGCTTTCAACAAGTAGAAAACCAAATGAAGTGGCACAGACTTTGATCCTTTAGAAAAGAAAAACTAATGAAGAGAGCCCTATGATCACTCAGACTCTCTGCCTAAAGGCATGTTTTAGACCATTGCACAGCCGCAGGCCCTTAAGTAGAGCACAACCATCTTGGTAACATGAAGAGCAGAGGGTGAAGTTTAGGAGGCTAAAACTGCTGGACTTTAGAACAGAGTACTGATAAAAAGGGAGCTACATGGAAAACTAGCTCCAGATCTATACAGAAGTTCTCTGGAATCTCTGGATGAACACTATGTGGACATGACGCAATAAGAGCCAAACAAGGAACAATTAGAGGGGGGAAGATCTAGGGAGCACTGTAAACAGAACAATTCCCAAAGCTAAGAAAAGTATAGGAGATGTAGTTCCAGCCAGAGTACAGACCTATGAAGGACCAGACTTTAATACCAAGCTAAACCAGTCATGGAGTTAAGGCTGTTCTAACAAAGCCTTTGTTCTAACCTGCCCTAAGGAAGAGAGGCTGGAACTATCTAATATGGCTAAGTATATGTGGCTATCTCACTAAGTATATGTGGCTATCTCACTAAGTATGTGTGGCTATTGAACCTGTTGAAATGTGGCTAGTCCAAGCTGCAAAAACATATTATTTATAGGAGTTCACAGATCACATGATGACCTTGCATACTTAAACATTTTTAACTTACTGATTGTAAGTAAAAATAAAATACAAACTAGATTTCTCAGACTTGGTATAAAAAAAGAATGTAAGCTATCTCACTAATAGATTCCATAAAAATTATTGGAATGCTAATACTTTGCAAATATTGAGTTAAGTATTTATTAAAACTAAGTTTTTAGAAAGATGAAACAGAAGTTAATGTTGACAGGAAAATTGTTTTTATTATGTTAACTTTAACATATCAGATCAGCAAAACCAACTTTGGTTATTTGGTATGATAACTAATGAGTTGCAGTCACATATTCCTTAAATCTTGTTACTATTCTATTTATTATATTCAACTTTACAGTTTAAACTAATTTTAAGATTAACATAAATGCAGTAGATGTGAGACTTTTGTGTGCAAATAACATTCTTGCCAATATAAAGGACTAAGAAATAAATATATTTAAGTGTCTCAGAGAGAGACAGAGAGTGAGAGAGAATCTAGGAGCCAACAAGTACTTAACATTTAATATTAGTTTTCTTACCAATAAACACCACCCTTTGAAATATGTACTTTTAAAATCTACATTTCAGTATCTCTATAATACTGTCTAATAAACAATCATGTACTGTTTGGAAAAATATTCTTGGCAGTAATCAATGACAATAATTATTTAACTTCTAAAAAGGTTTTAAAAAGGAAGTACCTTCTGAGAGATCAAAGAACACTTTAAAGATTCATGACAAGTTACATTTAGCAGAAGTCAGAGAAAAGAAAAGCAAAAACAAAAAGCAACTCACCATCAAAAAAACCGATAACTCGAAGTACTGAAAACATTACTTTAATTACATATTTTAATCTACATTGTATATTTCCAAACATAATAGAAAATAATTCTCCAAAAAGAGCAGCTCTTCAGGATTCTAAGTTCATGCTTCATACTATAACTATCTTCAGTTCATTGTACATCTATATAAGTGCAAATATTATTTATTAAAATTCACATTTAATACAAATTTTCAGAAATGTTTGAATGTAAAACATAGCAAAGTAGTGAATGGGCAGAAAAATCTGTTTGTCTAAGCCCTAAAGAATAACAACAGTAGCTCTCAAACCCTGATGATGATGATAGCTTTGTTGAATTCAAGCAACCATTTGTAGTCTGGTGAACACATGGAAAGTTAATGAACGTTCTCCAGCACAGGGGCAAAATAAGAACTTATCATCACCACTGGTGGTAGACAGAGGCTCATGTTATGTTATAAAACTACCTCCTAAAAGAAGAGTTTAATCTCTCCAGACATGTCCACAATCTAAGAGAGGTTTTGATTTTTATGGGATCACTAAATATTTCTTTGGCAATCTTTACAGGTTTAGGAGTGTGTTACACTTATCAAGATGAACATCAAAGAGAAAATGAAGTAACAAGACTCCAGTTATACTCTGCTGCTCAAAATGCTTATGACAGCTGAGTAAGAGGTAGATTATTTTGTCAAGTAAAACAGCTTACAAATAGAAAATATTCAAGCATTGCAATTTTTCTGCATTTTCCATGCAAATTCAAAATTGAAATGTTACACAGTAAAATATCAATGATTTATACAAAGATCTTCGAGGTAGAACTTTATTAAGTTATTCATTCAAATATATATATGCAAGTTTTGCCTGAACATGCTCCTCTCAGATTGGTCCATAAACAAAGTTTAAAAATACAATAAAATCTCACCATGGAGTTAGGTAGTTAATATAGAGGCAAAGTAGCTACTCCAGTGACTGACACTGCAACAAAAGGTCAGAGATTCTGTGTATTCATGGAATTGAATCACTCTGTTTATAGGCATTTGTACCAACGTACATTAATTATATTTATTTCTGTAGGATTATGTGTTAGAACATGATACTAAGCTTTTTGTTTTCCTTTGCATACACTCCTATTTGAGTACTTAACATTCTATTGCATTTACTCTTGACTGGGTATGTCTTCTTACCTAGATTTTGAACATTCTTAAAGGTTGAATTACAATGTCTTCAAAATTTGTAAATCAATATACTGTCTCTACAAATCTAATAAACAGAAAAATAAAATGCACTCACAAAAAGTTAAGCACTATTTACAGCCTTCTGCTATTGAAAACATTTTTGGCATTAGTTTTTCTATTTACTGACAGTACATAATCAAAACTGAGTTCGTTGTTTTGCACTCAGGCCAGGCTTTGTCTTTCATTTTCACTTGTGGAGTTTGAATTTTCATGGTTGCTTCTCATGTCCGCCTGGAAGATATCCTGAACTCTTTGTGAGTACACATTAAATTTGTCTTCTTTGAGACTTTTAATAAAAGTGCAACATGCATTTTTCTTTCCATTAAATTGATACCAACTACGAAGCAGCTGAACTTTCTGCTCACCTACATCTTGTGGATTGTCATTCTTGATGTCATCTATTTTGGCTTCAGGGACACCGTTTTTTCGAACAAATTCTCTAACTTCATTTATTGTCATTAGTTCAGTAATCTTAGGTATATATTTACTAAAGTCAGCATCTGAAAAACAGAAAATAGTCTCTGCAAATTTATCTTTATAAATGAAATTCCCATTACTGAAATCCACATTCATTTTTCCCCTTATCATGCTTAAGAATACAAGTAAGTCCTAGAGCTCTAAACAACCGATTGAGGAAAATAAAAAATAACCATGAGTTATAATTCCAATTCCTTGTATGTACCCAGTAATTTTCTCTCTGACCTATGCATAACACATAACATCTCTGAATCTTCCTATCTCAATTTTAAGAAAATTTTAAAGATCACCTCTAGTGAATTTTTACAGAGTTTATGATCAACAACTGTCGAATCTAAAAGTACAGGCCAAGAGTTTATGATCACCTCATCTCTAAATCATAGGTCAAAGGCCAGAACCCAGGAGAAGCATGAATGTTGTTATAGAGTCTGGAGCATAGTAACTGTGTTACAATTCGTTTAATCTCTGTGTCAGTTTAGACAGGAGTTCTATAATACAGCTAACTGATTGTGAAGGAAAACTTTTTAAACCTCAGAATATAGTGTTCCATTGTTATCTAATTTATTTTTAATTATGAGTGTTGTTATAGATTTAAATCAATCATTTGACTAACCCGTGATGGTGTGAAGAAAGAACTGCAAGTGCAACATCTACTACATCACTGAAATCAGTAAAATAATTTAGTCTAAAATAGGCCTATTCCTGCAAAGGAAGCTGTCTCTAGGAAATGAAATTCTATAAGCCTTACCTGAGAAATTCAGTAGCGCTGTTTCTGATTCCTGGGACTGGGGTGGTGGAGAGTGAGATAAGTAAAAATGCATTTAGAATGTTATAAATGTCATCTTTTATTCTTCCTTAATTCTGAAGGAAGCACAATCAGCTGCTTGATATGTAAAAATAAGAAACTGGACTAAATGATTAAGAAGGGTTCTTTTAGCATTCAACTTTTGATTCTGAGAGGCTTTACGCGATATTGGCTCATTTTTTACAAAGGCAAGGAACCTAAGGAACTCATGAAATGAGCTGAGATTATTTTTCATATAGACTTATTAAACAGTAAACATAATCATTCTAAAATTTTCTTCACTGTAACTATTTTCATTTTTAACACCAGAAAATGGTCCAAATTGAATTTTTGCTATCTTATTGATTTAAAGAACTCTAATTCCCCCTGAGCCCTAATGTCAAGTGAGAACATTATTCAATTTACTAGAAGTGGTTTTTCTTCCCAATGTATCTTTTTGCTACATGAAATTCCTTGATCATATGTTGGAAAAAGGTATAGTAAGAGACTAGCCCAACAGTTAGCTGGAAAGAATCAAACTGCTTTTTTATGATAGGCTTTAAAAGCAACCCTTTTGCCCCGGCTCGGATACCGAATCCATGCTTCAGTAAAGGTTGTTTCTCTGTAGGGATAATTCAAACGGGTGACATGGAGCTAGACCACTTTCTGTTTTTCAGGATATAGCCACTTCCCCCTTTGTTGCTTCTTCCAGTATTTGTGTAAAAGCTGACCTATAAATTAGGTACCCTATATTACTCATTTTTGATGCACATGCACACTATACATTTGCTTAAAAGAAAGTAGCAAATAAAAAAATTGCTACTTTATTTTTTCAAAAAAGCTAATGCGTATTTCAATACCTACGGGATGGGAGGATATATGTTCACGGTGAGAATGGTTGCTCCTGCAGTACTTCCTGTATATACATAGCCCTGAAAGAACAAAGAAGCATCTATCAGCATCAAATCTTTGCCTGATGGGCATCATGTGACAACTTTCTTTTACACTAAGAGAAGTATTAGAAAGAAGGAGAAGTTCACTGAAATTTAAAGGGGTCAGTGCACTGTGCTTTCTCATCCCATTGAGTCAAATGTTCAAGAGCTAGGCCACACCTTAACTGAGTCATCCCATCATAACCTGACCTAGCATGAAGCTGGCTTTTTGACTTATTGTATGGCCACCATGATACCCACTCCACTATGGTTGGTAACACAGCTACAGCCAGGAATGGAAGCCAATGGACCTAGAAAATTGAAGGTAACTTGCCATGGACAACTAAAATGTACACATTCAGTGAGTATAAGTCTTGAAGTCAGTATGAGGTAGAAAGGAGAATCTAATTCTCTAAGTACAATCATAATGTTTAAACACTGAATGTGTACTTTTAGCTGAACAACTTTTAAAGTTAAGACTTCTTCAGCAAAAATAAAGCAACAGGCACTTGTTCCAACACAGAAGGGAAAGAGTGATGCTTCTCAATCACTGAAGATTGGTGTAACCTGGTATATTATGGATTTTTAAAAACAAATTTTCCACACTTATCTAAGATTATACCCACCTTTGGCTTATTCACTGGATTTACTAATTAATCCTTCCATAAAATATATTGCCATAGTATTTTAAATTAAGGAAGAGGAATAATTTTTTTAAAGACATAGAATTTGGTCAAGAGAGAGGAAGAACAGAGGCACAAATTGATCAACTGCTCTCTATAATCCAATTCATGCAAGGCCTTTGATTTTTGTGTTCTCTTAATGTATGCAGAAATCTTAATGAGTAAAAGCAGATTACTTCTCTTTTTTGGCCAACTGAAACACTGCAGAGAAGCCCTGTTCATAAGCTGGACAGGACTACCACCCTAACCCTAAAACTGGTGCTCATAGAAATTCTTATCTGCTGTCAGTGGTGCATTCAGAGACAGCAATCAACATTATAACAGAACTGTCTATCTGGTAGCTTTCTTATAGGTAGGAGATGGAGAAAAAAGTTTATGAAGAAGTACTTCTCAAGTCATTTCAATGTATAGTTAGAATAAACTAAGAACTCACCCAAAAATAGCCCAATTAGGAGTATGGGGATACACAACCACCACAAGTTATTTCTGGAACCTGTAACTTGGAACATGAGACATTTATATGAAAATGGGCAATCTTCAATGTTAAACGAAGTACTATACTTTCAAATAATCAAAAACAAGTGGCTTTTGTTCATATTTGGTGGTGGGGATGGAAGGATGGGAATATTACTTTGTTCTTTGCATTTGGTGTTGCTGGTTGGTGTGCATTTCTCAATGATTCCATGTTCGCACCTGAAAAAAACCCCAGAAAAATCAGAAAGCTTGTTTGATTGATTCATCATCTCATACCATGAATTAGAGACCATCTTACTCATCTTTGGATCCTGGTAAACATTTTCTCTTAAATATGAATAGATAAGCATCTAAAGTTGGTATAAGTTAACAGCATAATTTGAGTGCTGTGATAGAGAGATTTCTTAAAGAGTGACTTAAGACATCAAGAATTAAGAGAAAGGTGTTAAATACTGACATACAAAAGAAAATGAAAGAGACAAAAAGTAAATCTAAAAACTGGTAATAAACTGACCTCTTGAAACACTGGAGTTTAAATGATCTTTTACAATAAAGTGCTACGAACAATTTCAAAAATTTTAAAACATTAAAATGGCCAGACAGCCACCACTGTGCAGGTTGCTACTTAGGAGAGGTAATCAGCCACCCTACAAGTGCTACTGTGGCATCAAGTGGTAACTGGGAGACTAGAGAGGCTCGTGTGGGATTTTCTGCAGACAGCCAAACACTGGCAGTCAGATTCTCTGAGCCCAGAGTCTATCTCTGCTATTCATAACTAGCTAAGTTTGGGCAAATCGTAAACCTCCATGAGTCTTTTATCTCATCAGTAATATACAGAAAATGGTATCTACCTCAAAGAGTCACGATGATAAGAAAATGACACCAAGATTTAAAAGTAGTTAGAAATGCAAGTCTTGTTATTATTTGACTAGTTAGACCCTTACCCCGACCCCTACCTATTCTATCACAACAAGGGCATGCTCAGACATTTGTGGCTAGAAGGGAGAGGATAGGGTAGCAAATAAAACATAAGCATAATTTCTTACTAAGCAAAAATTACTTTTGCAACATATGTTACTCAATCTGATCTCTAGAGAATGTGCCAGATAGAACAAAATAAATATTATCTGCATCTCTGAATAAGGACACTGAAGCTCAGAGAGGTTAAGTGGTCTGTTCAAAGTAATACAATGAGTCAGGAGAAAAGTGAGAGGCATCGTCAGGTTTCCTAGCTTTGGGTCAAAACCAAGTTGTTTTGTATGAAAGACAAGCACTGTGGTGATCTGGCATTGGATCCTTCTTAGTCTTTTCTTTCTCTAGTTGGTACCCTGTTCTATAGAGCTTTCTATTTACATTATGTGCAATCATTGTTACTTTGCCTGAAATGTCCTTCTGCCCAAGTGTACCTGGGTAGAAATGCTATGTCTTTCCTTCCTCAGGTCTCAAGCCATGTGTCAAACTTCTCTTCCATATGCTCTGGCAGGGTTGAAAGAATTTCCTGTATAACTCATAACACCTTGGACATAAATTTCTTCTTATGTTTGCCACATGGTGTAGACGTGTAATCGCCATTACTCTTCTGGCTATCTTTGTCTCTAGACTGAGACCTTCAAGATAGAAATGGCTCCTGCTCAGATTATCAACTTAGCAACCACATCAGTGTCAAGTACACAGGAAGTGTTCAATTATGGTTCAATGACTAAAAAATGTTCAACAACCTCAATAATGTCTGAATGAGAAAATGGTCATTCAGTTGCTTGAGGAAAAATAAGACTAAAACACTGATTCCTAACTCTAGTCAACGGGGCTTCTCTCGAAAAAGACAGTATCTTTCAAAGTATACAGTGTTTTAATCAGTGAAAGACTCAAACTTACGTGATGCAGGGGTCACAATGTTCACATACAGAAGTGATACAATAAAAGTTTGATTTACATCTGCATTTGGTATCCTGGGTTGGGGTACAGTTTCTTTCCACTTCTAAGCCTAGAAAATCAGTTTGCAAACTATTAATTACAACACCTAGTTATAAATGAACTATGAAAATAGCAGCCAAGAGCTACATGGATCTGAGACCCACTGCTTTTATCAATAGTTGCATCATCATGCTTTTAGCTACACAAGTAGTGCTTAACACTAAAACAGGCAACCCCAAATTGAAGTGGTCAACAGTCCTTTAGAGGAATTTTAAGTGGACAGACAATCCAGCAATTAAGATGACCCCCACCATTGCTTAGACTGCTTACCTGTTCCTCTTAGTCTAGAGCCTCAATGTAACCCCCAACCCAAAACCTTCAGTTTTGCCCAGTTTGTTGTAGTGTCACATGCATACCAAGTTCCACCATAAACTTAAACTGACCAAATCAAAACCCACACTTAAGAGATTCTGACTGAATTGCTCTGAGCGGGCACCTAAACACTGGTATTATAATTGCTCTGTAGGCAATTCTAATGCTCAGTCAAGATGGAAGATGCTCACTTCAGAGCCTGAATAAGGACAAGAAAAGCTTTATGTCCATTGATTTCTGATGTCAAACAAAAGTAGGAATACTTCCATTAATTTTAGCCTAGACCCTAAATAAATTGAGATATACATGAAAATCCAGGTCCCCAAGTAGAATTATCAGGAAAAATCAGATCCCCAAAGATGGAAGAATACCCTTTCTACATCTTGCATTTCTCTATCTGCCATCATACAAGCGTAAATCAAAGCAGGAAAAAATAGTTTTTGTGGCTAGGGTTGGAGTCGATGCCTTCTCTTTATAGGGTTGATACTTACTGGGAGTCATTAGTCTTCTCTGGAGAACTGCCAGTAATTAACCCCCAAAGGTGATTATTAGCCCAGTACCTGGTCCTGCATTACCTCAACCAGCAGTGTCCAGCCCCTTCCTATATGTGAACACAGCACCAGAGCAGGTTGCAGTCTCAAATGGCATTATAAATGGTTCTACATGAAGAACTATGATTGGTCGCTTTTGATTGCTTTTGAAGATACTCACCATGTCCTGCATCACAAAATGAACATCGCCTGCATATAGGAGAATAATGCTTCTTGTCTGTGTACTCTTCCCCTTCTTTGCAGGCCACACAGCGTGGTTTACCTTTATCAATTATGCAGTCAGCAGCTTTCTTTTCACCTGCCCAAGAAAAAAGGGGCAAGTTCTTGAAGGCAAGATGGTGTATAACAACATGAGACATAAGCAAGGATGGTGTAAAAAGAAAGCTCTTAAAATTGGAAGTGGAGTGGGATGGAACTTAGGCTAATGATATATAACTACAATGGGGAAGAAAGCTATTGTAAAAATTGTGTCAAGAGCCAGAAAGCCTTCCAAGGGAAAAGTTAGAAGAGTACAGGAATATGCCTAAAGAAATACAATGATTGACAGTAGAAGCATATTTTTAAAGATGGAGGGAGTTTAGGATGACCAAATGCACCGGAAAAAATATATTTTTTTATCAAGTAACTTCTTTGGTGAAAGGGGACAGTTTGGAAGGTGTGAATCCAGAGGGGAGATGGCTGCCACTGACTACTGAGATTACGCAACTAATTCACTTTGCTCGGATTTCTGATTTTACTTTCTAAAGTCTACAAATGCTAATAAAAGAGTAGCTGAAGGAAAGAAAACATTCAGTGTTTTAATGACTTTGGTCATGCTTTTATTAGCTATAACATTTTTAACAAAGTGCTTAGCCTCTCTCAGCCTAAATTTTGTCAGGCACATAATGGAGATGCCTTCCAGTACTTCCCTCTTGCATTGCTACTGGAACTGTGCAAATAATTGAATTATTTTAAAAGATAAAATTACTGTAGTGCTATCACTAAACACTATAGAATTTCTTCTGAAAAATTCATATTTAGCAAGTGTTTATTAAATGCCTATTGTGTTTTGTAGGTATATGACCTTCTTAATAACCTAATAGCATTCTTTTTGATAACATATTTACCACATAAGCAAATTATGATATGTACATATAAATCATATTTTAGTAAACAAAGACAATAATCTGTCAATAGAAAAATATAAACAAGCCATGGAAATTCAGAACCAAATTCAAACATAGGGCACTAAGGCTATATAACATTGCAGCAGTATTTTTAAAAAATCAGCAAAAGAACAAATTCTTACTAGTGGTTTTGTACTGGTTTTCAAATGAATCGACCTCTTTCATGAACTGTCCTGCAGAATATGTTTAACACAACACACACAGCATGACATAGATACAATAAAGCACATTCTTTTTTTTTCTGAAGTATACAACCTAAATTTATTAAAATATGAAAAATAAGTGATGTTTTCTTAAAAAATAAAATTTTAATATATATAATTTGAAAATAATAACATCTATTTACTGTACAGAATTTGGAAAAGAGAAGAAAATGTTAAAATACATATATATCAAATACTTTGAGGTATTTATTTCCTAATATTTTCTTATCATAAGCATACATACGAACAGATACATGCATGCATATGAATATATGTATACACAGATATATACACATATATAGTGTATGAAATACACTGTAGAATCCTTATTGAATATAGTGATGTGGTAAGGGTTTTTGAGTAATAAAAACTCAATTCATATATAGAATCATTGAAAATAGTGCATTGTATTTTAATAAACAATCACTCTACGATCATTTGCCAATGACATGGAATCAAGTTACTAGAATTTCATATTCTTTGTTACATAAATTACATCCATAACGTATCACCTATGATTTCCTGTTCATCTGTCTCCTTCTTTCCTTCCTTCTGACTTTCCTTTCTTCTACCCCTTCTTCTTTCTTTCCTTTTGATTAAAAAAATGTTTAAATACATCAAGTCTGAATGACTTAAATTCTCTAAAATATTCAGTTTAGTTTTCCTGGAAATAAAACTTATCTTTTCTCATTTGTATTTTGATTTTATCCAATAGTTAATTAAATTGCATATTAATATCACAACAGCAATAAGTATAAACAGATTGAATTAACTTGAATATTGGTAAACACAAATTTAAGAAGAGAGAATAAAAGTAGGAAGTATCTTTCACTGAATTCCAGGAAGGATGTATTAGGGAAGCAGAGAAAAGTAGCTACTCCACGCAGCAAACCAATTGGTAATCACTAAAGGGGATTCACGTAACTGAAGATGATAGCCAGGCGTGATGGTATACACCAGTGATCCCAGCACTTGGAAGGCACAGGCAAGAGGACCAACATGAGTTCAAGGCCAGTCTGGGCTACATATTAAGTTCAAGACCAGCCTGAATTACACAGCAAGAGCCTGTCTTAAAAAAATAAGAATAGTGACTGAAGATTACATTAGACACATAGAAGATACTTTGATATACTGTGACTGATCCATAGATACTATTCCAGCCTTTATTACTTCAGAATTCACCCAAACAATCCCACACTACTAGCAATCACAATGAAATGCCATGCATGTGATTTTTTTTTAATAATTTTCTCTAGGCCTTTTCCTATCAATCAATTACTGTTTCAGTATGTATAAATGTTTTTGAGGCTTTGATTCACACCTGAAGTTCTTTCTTAAAAATATACAGTTGTTTTCATTCTTATAGTGGTATATGGGAGTTCTTATTTCATAAGTAGATTCACCAGGACAGAAATCACTTATTCAATGAAAATAAGACAAAGAAATTTTTTGAAAAAATCAAACAAATTATGTTTTAGATTTTAAAAGTATGAACAAGACTTCAAGTCATAAGGTAAGCACTATTTGGCAAGTTATATTTTAAAAAAACCAAAAATCCTTTCTCTATTCCTGTATGGAAAAGTATAAGTGGAAAAGGGTTTATGTATAAATGGGTTATATTATAACAGGGATTCTTTCATACCATTTATTAAAATCCAGATAGGAGGCCAAGGGGGACTATTAGAATCTTTTTATATACATGGTCCATGCTTGGTTTGCACTTAGCATGCTAGAAGCAGGGGAGGCCAATATGAAATTTACTCAAGTTTTGTTTGGATCTATTTATCTATTGTATAAATATCATATAAACCCATGTTATTTCCTTTATCCTCTTGCCTTCACAAACAAGTTGAGAGAGATGGATATCTCAAGCAACAGCAATAAATTCCATTGGAACAAAGTTGCACAATTTTTCTTAGTTTCTAATTTGCTAGTGTTTGAAGGATTGCTAATTTGAAACTGGTTTGTATCTCCAAATACTGATTTTAAAGTGTTAGTTTCTGTCCATTGCTTTTCTAGTTCATTTAGTGATTTGGCTGCAAAATGCAAATAGAATTTGCAGGCTTCAGTGCAAAGACAAACAGCTTTCTTAAGATCTGACCGAAGGAGGTGCTTAGACATACCCTTTAAAGATAGAAGTCCCTTGTTTTCAGAGCACGTTATTTTGATACATCCAAGTCGATTTTGAGATACAAGCTCTAATACCCACAAAGGCGTCACCTTTTGGCTTGTAGGAAATAGAGCTAAATAAACAAACCTTCCTATTTCAGAGATACCTGTCATTTGTAACTTAAACTTACTCATAATCACATCAAACAAGTGTGATAAAGATTAGTAAAACTGACCTTGAAAAAATAATCACACAGTTGTTTTTTCTTCAAGTAATACTATATACCACAGGAGAACCAAAAGTAATAAAAACATTGTATTTATTGTCGGCATAGAATACTCTCATCCTAATGTTCATTTTGGATGTTTTATGTAACCTACCAGGAGGACATGGCTGACAGCAGATTTGACCTACACGATGCAAGCCTTCTGAGCACTGGATCTCTGCTTCAGCAACTTTATTTCTCAATTCCAGCCCTTCAGAGTTGGTATCAGTCACTCGCGCATTAGCAGTTTTAGACAATGGTCCAGCAATGAAGGTAAATACCTGTAAAAATGAAGCATGAGGAGAATTTTATTGATTTCTGAAACAAGAAACTTTGAAAACAGGTATTACCTGCCCGGAGTAGGTAGATATGCTGTGCATAGGCAAAGTCATTGCAGGAGCTCCATCCCGAGCTGCCTAGTCGCCAAGAACAGAGCAGACTGCCTGCACAGCGGGTGCTCTAAGTCATACCAGGAACAGCGTTCTGCACGGTAGGAGCCAGGGTTCTGCTCAAAGTTGAGCTGGTTTCCACTTGCTGCCCTGTATCTGTGGGTGATGGCACTTGAACTCTCCAAGTCTCAGTTTCTTTATCTATGCAGTAGAAATAACCTCTTCTTTGTAGTTCTGTTGTGATAATTAAATAGCTTAAAGCTCTCAGAACAGTACCAGGCACATAATAAACAGGTGTCCTCCAAGTAATACTAAGAGTAGCATCATAAATTTCCAGTAAAGGGCTGTATCGTGGAGTAGGAAAAAAATGTAAAAATAATAATAATAATGACCCTGTGATATTAGTCTCAATTCTGCTAACAACACTGTGATTTTAGAGAACACATATAGCTACTCTGAGCTGGGCATGGTGGCTCACGCCTGTAATCCCAGCACTCGGGAGGCTGAGACAGGCGGATCGTTGTGAGTTCAAGACCAGCCTGAGCTACAAAGTAAATTCAAGACCAGCCTGAACAGCATAGTGAGACCCTGTCTCAAAAACACCAGGGATGGGGATCTAGCTCAGCGGTCTAAGCGCCTGCCCGGCAAGCATAAGGTCGTGAGTTCAATCCCCGGTGCCGCAAAAAAAAAAAATATACAGCTACTCTGAACCTCAGTTTCTTTGTTTGCTAGTTGAGAAAACATTTTATATAGTGAAGGGCTGTTATGAGGATTAAAAAGTAGCAGTTTCTATCAAACCTGATACTAAGCTTAGAACCTGCTTCCCTCCCTCTTTGTATATGTAATTCACAGGATCAACAATTCTTACCAAATCTTCAGTGTTATCCAAGCACACAATAAATATCTCACTAAATCCCACAGGATTTTTCTTAACCTGTGGCCAGGAAAAAAGGACTTTTTCTTATAAAGAGCCAATCTTTAATTTACTTTTTATACCTTTCTTCAGAAAAACTCCAAGTGACCTTGTATCAAATTTATCTTAGCTAGCTATAAAATGGAGTTCCTTAGGAAAACAAAAAGCAAACAAGAAGTATGGACACATTCGGATGTAACCCCTGGTTGAGTCCTCTTGTTGGGTCTCCTAAGTACTTTTTTTTAAATCTCTGTAAAGGTAAATTAAATAACCACTCTTATATAATATGTAAATTATATCACCAATCATCAAATTGTTAACCTATTAGTTCTGAGCTTTGTTTACTCAAGACATTTTTTATAGTTTTCCTGGCATGTCTTGATGTTTTAATCTCTGTAATATATATATATATAGTACAGCTACAACACTGTTATCTGATGAATCAGGAAAACCAAATATTTTACACATATAAATCATGGTCACAGAAGTCCCCACTTCCCTCTCAGCCTTCTCCCTTTATCACCAAAGCAGATTTTCCCCGGACACCATGGGACCTCTAGCTAAACTAGGAGGAATAAGAGATACAGGGGTCCACTTTTCCTCCTAGGATGAAAGTGTTTTAAGATGCATCTGTAGCATCCCAGAGGTCAAGAGGGAAATAACACCAAAATATCCAGAAAATATTTGTTTTGTTCATGGTCACTCACTAGCCAAATGTAAAGTTAAAACTTGTCTAAGTGTCCTAACTCCTATTATAATTGTCTTTCCCCTACACTCAGAAATAGATGAACTTAGCATAGAATTTAGTTCACTTTCTGCCTATGAAGAATTCTATCTAAGCAACAAATGAGTTGATGTACAGCTGAGGAGAATTGTTACTGAATATGCTGGCTTCCCTATCAAACAACTGCCAATTCTATCCAACAGGCAGTTATTGAGTCAAGTTCTGAGAATACAAAGATTGTAACATTGACTGTAATGGGAAATTGATGTTAAATTTCCAAAAGCAGAACCCCAGGCCTCATCATCCTAGCTGAACACTCTACCACTAAGCTATACTTCCAGCCCATGGCTCTTGCTTCTTAAAGTACAGTCAAATCTATCATCTTTTTTTTAAGATACAACAAACATGTAGCTTTCAACAAAGTACCATTATTGGCATCAATTTCTCTTTTTATGATAACAATTCTCACTTCTTTGTCTGCAACAAAGGTTCATGAACTTATCCTGTTAATATTCATCATTTTTTATATAAGAGAATCAGTACTAGTGAATGGTAACAGAATTGGGTGCTCTAGGAAATAGTAATTATTTATTTATTTTTGTCTTTTTGAGGCAGGGTCTCCCTGTGCACTTCAGGCTGGCCTTGAGCTCACTTGGTAGCCCAGGCTGGTCTCGAACTTGCAAAGATCCTCCTGCATCAGCCTCCTGAGTGCTGGGATTACAGGCATGCACCACCATGCCAGGTTTAGGAAATTTGATTGGGAGTATAATAAAAGGTTAATTGATAAGATAGCAGAATGAAAGTTGTTTGTGTTTTTAGGACTCCTTATTCTATAGCTACCTCAAAGCTCTATTTGTCAGTGAAAAATTAATTATCCTGTTTAGCATTCCAGACATTGCCATCACATGAAAATCCTTAAACCCCAGTCAGGGGTGGTGGTACATGCCCACAATTCCAGCACTCTGGGAGGCAAGACAGGAGAATTGCAAGTTGAGCCCAGCCTGGCAACTTAGTAGGGACCTATCACAAAAATGTAGCTTAGTGTGAAGGCTCTAGGTTCTATTCCCAGTACTGAAAGAAAAAGTTAATGATGAGATATGATTTGCTTTCCTTCTCTTTCAAGTCTGGTTTCTCATCAGAAACAAGAAAAATTACACAGATTTAAACACAAGGAATGCAATGTACAAGGATTCAGCCCAAACTGAAATAAAAAACACTCAAGGCTGATGCCCAGTTATGTATGTGTGTGTGTTCCCTATGGGGAGAGAGCACTATCCTCCTTGGTGCGCAAATTTCAGCCAGTATCTGGGAAACAGGATTTTTCCTGTTTCCAGGAAAACATGCAGGTCCAGGATTCTCAAATGAAATGCTCAGGTACTCAGGCAAGCAACACATTCTATATTTATGGATTGTTGCCATTAGTGCCATTACAAGCAAAATGACAAATCAGGGATTAAAATGAATTAATCACATTAAGACTCCTGTTAAAGATCACTCCAAAAACAGTGTGACAATTGACCATGAGGGATGATCTAGGATTTGAATCAGGAAATGAAATGAAAATCACCATTTTGTCTTTTCTTACTGAAACTCAAAATAAACAGGAAAAGACTTACAACGCAGTAAAAAAAAAAAAGGTGTTGGGTGGTTACAAACGTCTGCCCTTCAAATGGCAAGAATGAGTAGACAGTGCCTGGAAGTCAGTGAGATTTTTCAATACTGAGCACAGGCACTGCACTGACTACAAGGGGATGTGGTGTCTCGATGAAGTATCCGGAAGCTATAAGCAAACACGGTGAAGAGGTTTTATTTCTATCCTGTTATGGTTTGCATCTAGATGTCCCCCCAAAGCCTCATGCAGTCATAGGGGCAGGCTTCTAGAGTCTGTAATTCATTCATGGTCCAATGCTGGGATTAAGGGTGTGAATGCTACACCCACCCTAGGGCAGGTAGCCTGCATACAATACAAAGGACAGAAAGAGGCTTGTCTCTCCTCGTTGCTTTTGCTGTCTTCTGCTGCCATGAACTGCTGTCCTTCTGCTATCTGTTGTGCCACTCTGCCTTGGATCCAGCCAATTGTGGACTGAAACCTCTACAAACTGTGAGTTACATCAATCCTTTCTTCTTTAACATTGGGTGTTTGGTATTTTGTCTCAGCAACAAGAGAAAAGTAACTAGGACATACCCAAAGCTCACAAAACAGTTGCTGCAATAAGACCAAAATACGTAATGCTTAACTACTGCAGAAAAATGATATGCTGAAGAGGAATTTTAATAGTGATCCAGACAATTCAACATCAGAAGTATAAGAACTGAAAAAAATGGAAAGGGAATAAAAGAAGGATATTTCAAGAAAAAAGTCTCAGCAGGAAATTATCTTTTTTTTCTTTCTTTTCCTTTTTAGCCAGGGTCTTGCTATGAGTTCAATCTGACCTTGAGCTCACTATGTATCTCTCTGAGTGCTGGGATTACACGCACGCATCACCACACATGGCTGGGAAATTCTTTTGCACATTTACATTTTAGTAATCTTTACTTCTGGTTATAAAGACTGAGTGATTTAATTTTGTTGAACTCATCTGTTTTGTGTTTTTTCAATGAACAGTATCCATTGTATGATAACAAAAATCAAAAGGGACAAATTTAGTGGTAGCAGTATTGTGCTAAGACTTAATATCTATATTGATTTATCATTCATATTATTTTTTAAGGAGTTTAAAAACCTGGATAATACTAAATCTATAATAGCTGCCTACCTAATATTTGAAAGATAGAAAAACTCTAAATATTTGAATCAGTAGCATTTAATCTTTCATATATATATATGCATACATATATTTTACATATATGTGTATACATATATATGTGTGTATGTGTATATGGTATTGGGGATTGAACCTAGGGACTTTGCATTGAGTTATATCTCCAGCCTTTTCTAAAAAGATTTTTGATTTTTTTCTTTTCTTTTTTCTTTCTTTCTTTTCTTTTTTTTTTTTCTTTGAAACGAATTCTCACTAAATCACTAGGTTGCTCACGATGCCTGGTCATATAATTTTATTTAGTTTTTGTTTTGTTTTCTAGGTTTCTTTGGCAGTTATATAATTTTACTAAATCAAATATTAATATTAATCTTTGTTTAACTGAACAAATTTCCTTAACTTAGTGTGATCAGAGCTATTTTATTTCATCCACTAATACTATGAATCACTCAGAATAGCAGTGCTGTTTGATGGTGAAGAAAACTTCTATTTTTGAAGAAAAGTTATGAGACATAAAGCTGTATCATACTGGAAGGGACCAGCAATATAGGATAATACAGGATATTGAAAGCTTGGTTATACAAGTCACTTCAAATGTTGCTACACTTTGCACTAAGTTCTATCTCTAATGAATCTTGGCTTATTTTTCTTAATACTTTCTGAAAAGAATGCTTTATTAGTCACACCCCAAGTGATCCCTAAGTCAAAAATCCAAAACCAATGAAACAATAAGAAAAATAAAAAGTAACTTATTTAGCATTTGTACTATTATCCAACTGTAAACAAATACATTACTTAAAAATTGTTTTATAACAGCAGAGAGGCTGACTTTCTTGTTTGGTTTTTAAACTGACTGAAAAAAGAAAAAAATCTAATGCAGTGTTGTTTAGTCACTCATAGGGGCTACTGGCAGCAGGGAATGTAGAAAACATTCATTTATGTGTATAAGTTCTATATGTATTTTTAGAATATCAGAAATATTATTTTATATTTGAACCATTTTTTTAAATGTACCTTATTAGGTTAGCTGCCCTAATCTGCAAGTACAATAAAATAAAATACTTAGTTTAAAAGTCTTTTTAAAATGTATGTTAACACTTGAAAGACAGAAGTCTCAAATTGAAAGTGAACATTTTAACCCCCGACTCGAAACTTCGAACAGATTGATAAGAGCAGGTGAGCTCTAGGGTAAAGAGTGTCTCTACCCACTACGTAAATTGTCTTTTAGAATCCAGCTTAGAGATGACAGCAGAGAGGGTAACTTGGGTGAAAGGTGCAAACAAAGTGAGAACATTTTTTAAAAGTTCCTACCAGCAAAGCTTCCAGCTAACTCTTAAGATCATCCATATTTGAACCAAAATTTGGTATCTCATTATAGTTACCATTTTAGGGGAGAAAGAATGTGAAAGGTGATCGAAACCAAGGCCCTCCTCTGATGGAGGAAGCAGTGTCTCAAGCCGGCAGTGTCTGGCCCAAGGTAGTCATGAGTCGCTTCCATTATGGGCTGCACTGTGCTCTCACTCCCAAATTCACATGGTGATGTCCTAACCCCCAAAAACCTGAAAATGAGACTGCATTTGGAGACGAGGTCTTTACAGAGCTGATGAAGTTAAAAATGTCAATAGGGTGAGCCCTAATCCAACATGCGTGGTGGTCTGTTAAGAGGAAATTTGCACACACAGAGACAGAAGATAACCTAAAGACCTTGGGAGAAAAAGACCATCTGTAAAACAGGGAGAGGGGTCTTCCTCCACATCCTCAGAAGAGCAGTCTTCTGACACCTGGATCTCAGACTTGAAGCCTCCGGAACTGTTGGAAAATATACCTCTGTTGTTTATCATCCATCCTGGTTAGGGCACCCCTAGCATCCTAATACAAAGGCCAAATCGCAGCGTCTGCATTCCCTTGGAAGTTTGCTTTAAAGGATGTCAGTCATATATACAAATGGTATCCTGCAGAGCAGAGCCCAAGAGTTTCTTATCTTGAATATTATTGAGCTAAACAGATAAGAGGATTTCCTCTGGTCCTTAGAAATAGAATCATCAGGGCCCATATGTTTCAGAACTACTTCTTCCCAGATGTTTTGGTCCTACTCGGCTGGGTTGAAATCTCACCATCCACAACTGCGAAAAACAGGAATGAAGCAAGAGGTGAAGTTCCACTGCCTCATTTTATTTGCTTATTGATTAGACTTTTAGTTACTTATTAATATTTGAGGAGAAATAAAATCCTAAAAAGAGCATGGATCTAGGTTTTAGTTAGGAAGATTTTAATGCTTCCCTAATATATTTGTGTTAAATAAAAACAGCAATACCATTTTATACTACTATACTATTGAAAAATTGAACCAAAAAATAAAATAAACTTTTCTAGATGAAAAAGATAAGTGAAAATTCCATTTTCTGTTTTAAAACATCTAGGTAAAAATACACAAATTAATCTTATCCCAGGTATGTACTCTTTCTTTTTTAAAACCAATTTTGTGAAAGTCCAAAAGAGAGACAGTATGACTAATCAAGTAATAAATAAAACAAAATGAAGAAGTCTGTGAAATTCCATTTGAGATTGGATTTTTGAGTCTAATGTTAGAGTTAGAAAAATCATTCTTAAAATCCTGACAGAAGTTAGAATCATATGCTAATGCATTAAAACCCAATAGACATCGGAATAAAAAATAGAAAGAAATGATCAGTACCCACTACAGACACAAGGACTCAAGGTCTCTGAGAATAGGATCCTCCCCAAAATTATCTTTGATAAATACTCTTGCTGATGTTCATGCTCAAGACAGCTGGAAAACAACTGGGTTGGACAAAGCAAAATTTGAAGTTAGCTGCTACTACCTTCACATGTGAGAGAACAGGAGCTATGTAATCTAATAGCATCTGTGTTCTACATTTGCAAGTCAGAATTTAGTTTTTTATGAGAAATAACAACCCATCAAAAAATAACCCTGAAAAAAGTCATTTTTGGTGGAGGAAATGGATAATCTGAGGGCTGTATGGTACTAAACTAGAGCCCCAGTGCCCTTCAATACCCAGAAAAGACAGACAGGTGACACAAGAGTAAAGCAGTCAGGTGTAATAGACAATAACAAGAGGAAGAGACTCAGGAGACCAGAGCAGCTCTTTGAGCCCTGGGTGTTCAACTATTTTAAATTTCACATATGAGATCAGGTGGCCTTTGTCTTCTTCTCAGCACAGTATAGGCCCAATTTATAAATCAGGCCTAAATTCTTACAGATATTTAAATGAAAAAAAAATTGACTAGGACTAATGGCCCCCCTTGTGAGGATGGCTAGACACCAAAGCTCAATCTTCTGCGAGAGGTTACAGACTTAGTTACATACTCTGAGCTCATTCTCTCTCTCTCAGGTTTACGTGTATGTGTAAGATCTCTGCCATCAGAAATCAAAAGTGCTAATGTTTCTCCCATCTTCTATTTGTACGGTCTCACATAACGTAGAGGTGAATAAATATATTACACTCTATGACTAGACCAAAGAACAGCCTGCCTTTAGTGAATCTAATACCCAGTTGAATCTAATTTTGCAAGTTTATCCTAGTTCACAGCTTAACACAGTCTACACACTCTCTATTCAAAGAAAATAAAGGTAGACAAGTCAATTGAAAGATTTGATCCCCTTTAAAATGGCTGGATTAGAGATATCTAATTGGTATTAGAAGGAGTCCAACTGTATAAAAAGCAAGAGATATTTTATTTTTTAAAGCAAAGTTTAAATAAAAAAGATTTATTCAGTTAAATGTTATTTTCATATATATATATATATATCATAGCCAAAAGATTACAAAACTATACACTAAGCATTTACAATGACTGTACATGTAATTCTTTCATAATAAGGAAAAGTTTGTAACCGGCTGTGGTGGCTATAATCCCAGCACTCTTGGAGGCTGAGGTAGGATGATCCAAGTTCAAGTCTAGCCTGGGCAACTTAGGAACTTAAGAAGACCCTGCCTCAAAATTTGTAAAGGGCTGGAAGATGTAGGTCAGTGTGAAGGCCCTGAGTTCAATCCCCAGAACTGGAAAAAAAAAAAAATATATATATATATATGAAGCATTTTTTATAATAAATTATAAAATAAGCAATACATAAAATTAAAAATAAATAATACTATTTATAACAATCTGATTTTACTTAATAAATGCCCCCTCTATAGCATATTGAATAAAAATTATAGCATGAAAATGATATAAAAATGTGTACATGCAAAGTGACAAAATGTAGATATAAATAGCACTGATTAAATATGCAATTAAGTGTCAAGGCTATAAGTAAAATTCAAACATTTCTTCTATTAGGGTGATAAGTAATGAATGACTTTGTTTTTAGGATTTACATTTTGTTTCACTTCATCTAGTCAGTTTTTATATTTACCTACTCAGAAAGAAAAAAGATGAATTTAATTGTGCAAAGTTTGGATCCAAGTGGCATTCTATCATAAGGATCATGCTTTCAATTATGTTCATTTATTATTTTTTAATCATAAGCAGGTCTTTAGGACCTTTTACAAACCATTTGCTCAGTAGGGGACTTTTGGGACTCAAGATAAAACCAGTGAAGTTAGCAGGGGCTTTCAAGGGGGGATTTCCTTTTTCAGGTTTCTGATTATCTCAGAAAATGGTGATTTTCTCTAACTGGCAACCACAGTACAGGGGCTGGCTTTGAAAGCATTCCATAGCTATCAGAGATTCCTTTGCAACATTGGCACTTTCACTCTCAAGACTATTTAGAAGTAAACTACTTACCCAAGGTCTCTAAAAGACTTACTCAGACACTACCTAAATCCTGGTTCTTCTTTGTCTCTATTCCTCCAAACCAGCGTATAAAATAAAATTTCTCTATCCAAATTAAACTCTAATTTGCCTCCAAACCAGCATATAAAATAAAATTTCTCTGTCCAAATTAAAGTCCAATTTGCCTCTACCTGTGATAACTGTACATCAGACACAGACAACAGAGGCTTTTTCATTTTTCTAACTGTGCTGGTAGTGGGGCCCTTGATGATCTCCAAATAGCAATTTAATTTTTGCCCACTAATTGCGCTATCATTTAGAAATTTGTGTTTTCCATCCTGATAGTTAATGTTTTGATTTACAATTTATCATTTTATTATACATAGAAAACTTTCAAGTCCTTTGTGATATACGTGAAGCCTATCACAAATAAAAATTAAGGGAAATACATTGCAACTTATTTCAGGTTTCTTGGATTGTTTTAATGCAAATAATTAAATTATAAATTAAGCAATTATTCTGAAAACTATTTTGTATGACTATTTGTAATTACTTGTATCGTTTACAAATACTGTCTCCTTTCTTTCAACCATAATTTTGAGACAACTGCTGTAAGAAATTTGGAAGAGAAGCCAGGTGTGGTGGTTCATGCCTGTAATCCCAGCACTGGGGAGGCTGAGGCAGGAGGATGGTTGCAAGTTTGAGACCAGCCTGGGTTTCAAAGTGAGCCCAAGGCAAGCCTGAACTGCATGAGACCCTGTCTCAAAAAGACAAAAAAAAAAAGAAAGAAAAAAGAAAAGAAAAGAAATTTGGAAGAGGAAAAAGAGGAAACAGGCTAGCTAGGGACTGGCCGTAGTCCTCAAAGGAACAACATAAAGCCAATAAATCCTCATGCACTATTTCACAAAATAAACACAAATAAAAACCAGTGTGCACAGGTATTTGTATAAAACAATTTTTTTTTGTAAATTAAATTTGACTCTTTCCTGTCTTCTGTAGAAATATACGAATGTTTTGGGATTTCAAACTTATTTCTATTTAAGTAGCATGAGGAAAAAAACCTCCAGAAACTAGGGGAGAGAAAACTAGCTCCAAGAGAGTAGAGGCAGAGAAAACAAGCAAAGCACGTGAGGTGATGTCTGCTTTATCTATCTAGCAACACGAGGACTAAAGAAAGAAAAAGAAGGAATCTAACACTGTCCCACCTGCTCCCAGCGCACTGTCACAAACAAACAAAATTTGCTTCTGTGTTCCATGTAATCAGCAGTCTGCCCCCATTTTATTTATTACGAAGGATGCACAACCAAGTGAGAAGGTCAAAAACAAGTATTTCCTAGAGACACACGAAAGAACACAATAGTGGGAAAGTTTTGTCAACAACAAAAGCTTGATATTGGGCAAGTGGTGGGTGCAAGACCCACTTCTATGGAACTAAATTAAGAGGCATATTCAAAGGGGAAATGGAAGATTTGCTACAATAAAGAGTGATTATTTAGGTGATAGTTACATCTGTTTCTTAAATTTCACTCGTTTGCATTTATAATATTAAATAAGCCTTAACAGTAATTATATACAATAAATTATATTTAAATGTAATATCATATATAATAATCATTAATGCATTCACACGTGTGCAGGTGTGTGCATTCCTTAAAGGCAGTTCCCTTGGTGCTATAAGCATGCATCTTCAGATAAAGACACAATCACACACTAAGTTAAAGCATCCCTCCAAGCCTCGGTGACGTTGCTACACATCGCTAATCCTGCTGTCCAAGAACTAAGTGGGATTTCAGAGCAGCGCACGCCCCATTAGTGGAGTGGATAATGTTGAGAGAGAGATTTGAGATTGTATGAATGTTTTCTCAGTTTTGAATCTTGAGTGTTCACTAAGGAAATTTCTAAAAGAGCCCAATGATTGACATTTTTTTCTAAAAGAACCAGATTCGGTTTTTGTTTTTCCATCATAAAATGGTCCCAGACAACACAGTCTTTTCTTTTGTACTGTTCGCGTATTCTGGAAATCTGGTGCAATCGGCAAAACCGCCTCGGCCTTGGAAATAAGACTGGAATCTAAGCCCGACTCTGCCATTTACTAGCCCTGTGATCTAAGCGCTCTGAGCCCCATTTCTCCCTCTGTAAAATTGAGATGAAGATGTCTTCCCCAACGCAGGGCTGCTCTGAGAATTACGGTCACATCTGTAAATGCTTTTAGCATTGGCCCTGCCACTGCACTGGGTCCCAGTATAATAAGAATCGGTAGATTCTCAAAGCTCAGATGAACCTCCTGGGGCCACAACCCCTTGATTAGTCATCGTCAAGCTGGCGCTTCTCAGCGAGGGACTCTGCGGAGGCCGCCGGGGCCCTGGCCACGCGCAGGCGCCGGGTCCGTGAGCCGCGGGCGCAGACTTCTGCGCGGAGTCCTCCCGCCCCGCCGGGACCACAGTCGGCACAGTGCGAACCAAGACTAGGTGAGGAAAGGAAAAGGTCCGAAAAGCAAACACAAAACCCACTGAGGCAGTGACTTACTGTTTTAAGGAGAGGAATTCCCGGAAGGGAAGCACAATAGTTTCTTTTTCTGTGTTGCTGTAAGAAAGTAAACAAACCTCCAGGGCCGCAATCTACTTGACATAACTTTATTAAAAAAAAAAAAA
>RJWT010005797.1:0-30293 GCA_004365215.1 Cuniculus paca | reverse complement strand
TTGTGAGCTCCAAAGTACTTGCGTGGCTCCACCCCTATGGCACTTTTAGGGGTTTTAGTCCCCGCAGCTTTTCTCTTAGACCCACTCTGCTTGATCTTTGCAGCTTTCCTTAGATGATCTACGCTCCTGGCTTTATTAAACTTCCGGGTTTCCACTGTACAGCTTCACACATTGCCCTCTCAGGGGCACACTGTTTGGCCTCCCAGGCCCTCTGAAATCGGGGTGGAAGCCTTTTTAACCTCAGAACGCGTGCATTTTCTATGCACCTAAAATCAGCGCCACATGGATGCTGCCAAGGCCTGCTACCAGCTGGAGCAGTAGCCAGACCTTTCTCTTTCTTGGCCGTAGAGGTCGAGTGCCTGCATTGCTGGGCACTCAGAACCTGATTGCGAGGAACAGATTCTCTATGTTGCTACCATTTTGGAACTTCATGTGGCCTCTGCCACCATTTTGGAGCCTCATGTGGCCTCTGTCACCATTCTGGAACGTGGCACGCTGCAGCTTTCTCCCCCAGGCAAAGTCTTTCACTTTTGCAGTTTGGAAGCTGCAAAGGTTCGAGATTTGCTGTTTTTCGGGATGTCTCCTGGCCATCTTTTGTATTTTGCTTCTCTTCAGCAATGCAGGTTTTAGCTCTATCTTTATAGTCTACAGCTTTCCAACCAACACAACATTTTAAATCACCGTGCTGGGCTCTTGGCTCTTGATTTCCAACATAAATCTGGCTAAAAGCCCTCAACAATAGCCATGCCACAGCCTCCATATTTGACTGCCTTGAAATTTCTTTTGCCAGATTAATCAGGCCACCGCCCTTAATCTCAGTCTCAGGCAAAGTCTCTGGACATGAGCAAAATGCAGACAAACTTTCTGCCAAGTCATAACACACATGGTCTGGAGTTCAACACCCAATGCAGTCTTTTCCAGCAGAAACCTCCTGAGCCTGGTCTTTACCAGCAGGCTTTTTATCAGCCTTCTGGTCTCCTAAGCTCTGACCAGAATCTCCCATGCAGAACAGCCTAAGCCATTTCAGTTCGATGCATACAGGCAACATCTCCGAACCTTTCCAAACTCTTCCCACAAGCCATTCCCAAAGGCTCTTGAACCACATGGTCAGGTACAGTCACAGCAACATCCCCACTCCACTGGTACCAAATTCTGTCTTGGTTACTTTTCTCTCATTGCTGGAACAAAACACCTGACACCCAAAGTGAAGGAAGGAAAGGTTTATTTCTTACAGTTGTGGGAATTTTAGTCCATACTCAGCTGGTTCCAAGGCAGGGTGGCATGGCTGAGGGGCAGCCCTTCATGGCAGCTGCAAGCAGCAAGAGCAAACTGTGCCAGAGAGAGAAAACCCGCCTTCTTCCACCCCTGGGCGGGTACAGAACTCACACCGCCAATTGCAGCACTAGACAAGGAGTCAATCACAAATGCTAGATTCAGCTGCTTTTATGACTCCATGAGGCTTGGGGGGACCACTTATATACAAACCATAACACTATTGTAGAGTACAATAACAAGGTAGGGCTTTACTCTGAAAGTGACTCCTTTCACAGGGCAGGCAACAGTTGAGAGAAGGAATCCAGTGAGGCATGTGCATTATGGCCAGAGAATATAGAACCAGGCACATTTCGAAAAGGGGTTGATTATTTAAGACAACCTCAGAACATCTGAAAACCAAGTTTATATCAGGGTTGCCAATGTAACCTACTCACAGTGACTTGGTGAGAGACAGCCACGGGAGATAGTCGGAAGAGGGTATAGGCTAGACACAGACCCCCTTCAAAGTTTAAGCTCAAGGTAGGCAGGACATGGAGCCCCCCTCTCCATGGTGAAAAGCCAGGTGTGGCATGTGTAAATTTCTGAAGCAGCTAGGTCTGAAAGTGCTGGCCTTAATTACAGTGGTCTGCTTGAACCCTTGCCCTGAGGCCTACATCCAGCACAGATCAGGAGATCAGATTGCTTTCCCTATCAGTGTGAGTAAGGACATGCCTCAGCTTGTACCCTTGCAACAGCCAGGGGTAAATGGACACAGGGGCCTCTGGAACAGGGGGGCACCTCACAAATCCACAGGCCATAATGCTAGGCAGACAGAAGCTAAACCTGACATGAGCCTGAGGAGTGGATGATACAACAGCAACAGTCTACGCTGAGTTTTTACTACTGTGTTCTCTCTTGCATGGATGGCCCACCATCAAGCTGTTTGTTACGTGTACTTCTTTTCCTACTTTTACTTGGCCCAAACTCACTTTGCAGAGCCTGTTTCTCTTTCTACCTTTAATAAAAATTTGCTACCATTAAAAAAAAAAAAGGTATAGTAGGGGACCTCAATATCTCACTGTCACAAATCAATCAACAAGACAAAAATCAACAAAGAAATATAAGAATTGAACCAAACATTCTAACAAATGGACTTAGGAGATATCTACAGTGTTCTACCCAACACAACACAGTATACATTCTTCAGAGCAGCACATGGTAGCCCATAAAGCATGCTTAAGTAAAGGCAAAAGAATCCATTTTTCCTGTGGATATTATTCAATCGTAGTGCAATGAAACTAGCAATCAGTGACAAAATAAACCATAGAAAATATGCAAACATATAAAAATTAAACAAATAGATATGGTATCCAGATTCTAGGTCTGGAAAAGGAGTTAGGAAAGCATTCAAGTAATTACAAAGCATCAGTTAAAAAAAAACAGAGCAACAACAGTGTAAAAGAGTAACTAAATGTGAGAAAAGACAAGACATCTTTCTAGTGGCTACCTGCAATCCTTTTAGGCTGTCAGATAAGTGAAGGTTTTAAGTAAGGAGCTCTAGAAGAGGGATGTCTTAATAAACCTTTGCATGCGTTGAAAAACATTTAACATTCTATAACTCTTTATTCATATCACCTTCCTTCAGTCAGGAAAAAATGTTATGAATCCCATTTTAGGCCTGAAATAAAGGGCTAAGTTTAGTGATCTATTTGAAATAGCATGATAAACTGAAAAGTTTAGGAAGCATTTTTTCAAAATTGCAAGAATCCACTTACTCTCAAAAGCTACCTTGTAAATCTACTTTGAAAAATCTGCTATTCCTGTCATACCTTAAAACACACATACTTTCCAGCTATTACAAAGATGGCTTTCACTATAAACACCATCATTCCTATTAATGCTCCCAGTGTAACCAAATGGAAATAAGAATTGCAGCAGATTTTCAATTCAGTTAAAGGGCAAGATTTCTCTTCTTTACAACTTTTCATTAAAAACTCCATAATGGCTTTGTTGAGTGTGAAGAGTACACTGAGGCCTCATTCCATCCCTGGGAGGGAAGGGAGTATCACTTGGAGTGGAAAGTAGGAAATACACTCCTAGTTTTTCTCCATTTCTTCACTTAAAACTGCCTTGGAAAGAAGCAACACCTTAGCTGATCAGTAAACTTGGAGCCAGGATCATGTGAGTAGGTGATTCCCTCTCTCTTTTTCAGAACCAGCTGGTTTGTAGGATCTGACACATGCTCCTTCAGGTCCTATGTTACAGGGGCAGCCTCTGCCTCCATGGAAAGGTCTTCAGCTGTCTAGTTGTGCCAGTGACAAGGTCAGCATTCTTCTTTAATTTGGAGGTGAAGTATTAAAAGTCAACTTGGCCAACGATCTAGAGCTATGTCCTGTCATCAGTTTCCCAGGAGTGAAGCTGATGCTCTGATTTCCATTTATCTTTTCTCTCATTTCTCAACTGGTTATATAGTTGTGGGGAAAAAAAACAAAACATTATTTTACTGGTCCCCAAAAGTTAAAGCCAAGATAAAGGGTAAAAGTAAGTCACAGAAGAGTTCTTTCATTTTTCTCTCCTGAAAGTTCCTACATTAAGAATTTATACATCTATTTGATAAGATGGTTTTTTGTAGTATCAAACCAAAAGCAGTAATTCTCTAGCTGTGTTATGAATTAAAAACTGGTGGCCAACTTAACACTAGCTGAATTAAATCAGCATGGTGCTGAGTGTAGATGGCCCACCTGAGGAAAGTTGCCAGCATAAAAAGAGACGTAGAGAGGAAGAGTGTGGTGTTATGAGTTCTCCTAAGTGTTGTTATCTGGAGCTGTTGGTTCTCCTGGAGGAACTTGTCGTGCTGGCTTCCCTGATATGAATTCGGCCATTATCATCAGAGGAGCTCAGGACCTTGTCGCTGAGCGTGGCTGTGGTTCACCTTGGAGGAGCTCTGCTCCTTACTTTAAACACCACTTCCTGGCTCCAGAGAGGAAGATATTTGCTGTTTTATTTCCAGAAGAACTCTGTCACATTGGCTTCCTGGTATGTACTCGTGTTCTCATCTTCAGGGAGCTTGGGACCTCACTGTCGCTGAGGATGGCTGTGGTACTTTTCAGGGTAGCCCTCGGCCTTGAGTGTCACTTCTTGGCTCCAGGGTAGAGCCCTCAACCTACTGGCACAGATCCTTCATCCAACTGGCATAGACTTTCTAGCTTCCAATGCTGACCTCTGGGCCTTCCCAGCACAGATCCATGAAACAGACTTGCATGAGTCCTTGTCATGGGCTCTAGGCCTCCAGTTGGACTTGTAGGGCACTGTCGTGGGCTCTAGGTCTTCAGTTAGACTCATACAGGACATTGCTGTGGGATCCGGGCCCTCAGCTGGATTCTCTAGGTCCTTAGTGTTGTGGACAGATTTCCTGCATTTTCTTGTATTTAACTCTGGGTGACCATCATAAAACAATACTATAAATTCTGTGTCCTATATGTAATTGTTCTCCTTGTAACCCCCTGACTACAACAAACTGCCACATCAATATGATCACAGAAGCCCAACAAAGGTAAAGAAGATCTAGTTATTGAAGATCTGGTAATGGGAATAATAAAAATACAGGGGACTAACCTAATAAATACTATTTCCCTCCAGGAACAAGATTAGACTTTGAAGCAACATATAGTTAAGATTAGATGATCTCATATTTTAAGAATTATTACAGATTCAACATTCTAATATATATCTAAAACTCTGCCTGCAATTAGTATGTACCATTTAAATCATGGTTTTGATCTTTGCAGTTCAAACTAAGTACAGCTACAGAAATAAATCAGTAAGTAAATATGAGCCTCTTATTCTTCATATGTAAAAATTCAGATATGACCCTCTACTGCTTAGAGTTTTTGAAAGGCTTGAATTAGATAACATATGTAAAAAGTTGATCAAAATTATAGATTTAATTAGTTCTTTTCTATGACCTGCAGTTGCTACCTTTTGCCACTAGATGGCAATGCTGCATCAGGTAAAAAATTGACCAAGCCCATCAAGAGAAGTCTGGATTTAATTACTAAGTGAAACGTATAGAAAATTAAATTTCAGATGTTTTCCTAGCACCTGATGATATTTAGAATTTGTGATAATTTCACATTTTTCAAGAAATGAAAGTGCTAACAATGTCCTTACTTTCATTTAGAAATCTTAATTCATTTTAATTTAGAATGTGAATAATCCTCTGAAAAGTACGCTGTACCAGGTAAAACAAATGCTAACCACTAATAAAAATGATTCAACATTTACCTCTGACCCCAAACTGAGAGAAACGATCTCATCCTCAAAAGCAGAGTGTGTGTCAACATGAGCAGGAATTCCTGAAATAGAAAATAGGATATTATGTTGCTTCATTTTTCCTTTTAGTAGATTTAAAATGAATAAACTATAAATGCAGATTTACACAATTAAGGTAAAAATATTATTTGGTTATCAAGAATGTACTATAATTTTAGTTAACAGGAAACAAGGTGAATATGACAAAAGAATATTGAATTAAATAATTCTAAACTAAAAATATTTTTCTTTAACTCTTAAATAATTTAAAGTACCACTGCAATTTAACTCTAAAATAAGGATCAGAAGTCACTGTTTAACCAGGACACTTATTCAATTCCAGTGCAACAGGAAAGTATGGAAGATAAACAGTCTTTTTTTTTCCCCCTTGAGCACTAGAGTCCCATGTCCTTGAGAAACAAAGGCAATGACCATGAGGGAAGACGAAACGTACCAATAATTAAGATATAGCTACCTCCACTGATCTACCAATCTGTTAAATGAACACCTCCTAGTAAAGAAATTTTTGCTACATGGAAGAAGATACAAAGCAACACAGTCCCAGTCCTCAAGGAGTTTACAAACCAGTGGAAAGACAGATAAATAAGTAATTTAAATACCCACACATCATGATAAAAACAGGAAAAAACAAACAAGCTACGACTACTATCATTTATAACACTCTTAAATATCATTTATTTACTATAAATATCAGATGAGGATGTTGTTACCAAATGCAAGATATTAATAACTTAAATATTTTTCTTTAATGTTATCCTAGAGTTGCATTCCATATTCTTAAATAGAAAAAGAAGAAAAAGAACATTCAACAGTCAGCCTCTGTAGTTATTTGGTTCTTCTGTTATACATGTCTTATATTTTTCAAGCACTCTTATTCCTCTCTAAATACAGCATTGAGAGAGGAACAAAGCAAAATTTAAAAATCACAAACTAATTGGTATCAGTCTGTTTAAACTCTATGATCAAATTTCTCCAGGGATTGAGATGCAGAGATTAAGAGCAAGGCACAGTAGCTCATTCCAGTAATCCCAGCTACTCATAGGCTGAGGCAGGAGGACCACAAATTTGAACTCAGCCTGGGCACTTAAAGACTTAGTAAGACCTCATCTCAAAATAAAAGTACTTTTTAAAAGTGCTGAGGATATAGTTCAGTACAAAGGCCCTGGATTCTCAGTACTGCAATAAATAAATAGGGCTGGGATGTAGCTCAACGGTATAGCACTCCTGGTACAATCCCCAGTACAGAAAATAAAGAAAAGAAAAGAAAAGAAAAGAAAAGAAAAGAAAAGAAAAGAAAAGAAAAGAAAAGAAAAGAAAAGAAAAGAAAAGAAAAGAAAACAAAAGAAAAGAAAACAAAAGAAAAGAAAAGAAAAGAAAACAAAAGAAAAGAAAACAAAAGAAAGGAAGAAGCAAACTAATCTATGTTAGTTTGAGCTAAAAAATAGTATCTTTGAGCCAGCATCAGGGCAGACTCTGGGGAGGGAGAACTATCCCCACCCCAACAGAAAAAGCGCCATGCTGGGGCCACTGTGAGATCGGGACATCCAGAGCCAAGCCTCTCCCCCTATTTCAATGATCGTAAGATATATATGTTAGCCATTTTGTATTTCAAAATAAATAAATAAATAAATAAATAAAAATAGTATCTTTGATCTTAAAAAGTTACATAACATTCTTGGTTCCGAAATATATGATTGAAATTATAAAAGAGGTACTACTCACCTTGCCCAGGTTCATACTGATTTATGGTCAACTGATCAGGTTTATGTTTAATGTAACCTTCTGCTAACCATTTCTCCAGAAAGCTATCACAAATATCAGGAAGACCTAAAGTCAGTAATCATAAAAGCAAGGCAACACATATTAAAATATTTACTTTGCATGTTTTACCCAACGTGGGGAATCACTCTGAGAGAAATCACACGGATTTTAATATAGCAGTCTGATCCACTAATATAATAATACACTTACAAGCAAAAATAATTTAAAAATAAATTTGTCTTAAGAACTTTTTAAAGTTATATCCTTTTATCAAATTAAAAAGTCCTAAAGAATTTTTTTAACAATTCTGGTATTTTTAAAAATAGTAATAAAACAGTAAAATTTAATACATGTTGAATATCCCTTATTCAAAGTGGCTGGGACCAGATGTATTTCAAATTACACTTTTTTTTGTTTTTTTAGATTTTGGAGTATTTGTATATACATAATAGATATCTTAGAGATGGGACCCAACTTGAAACAAGAAATTCATTTATGTTTCACACATAGATAGACTAAAGGCAGGACATTAATGTTCAAAAAGTTTCAAATTTTGGAGCATTTTGAATTTCAAATTTTCAGATTAGGGATGATCAACCTGTATATTAGATCTAAGAAATTAACTTGACCACTTTCTTTTTTGTTATTTTACAGCGTTTTGTTTATTTTAATCACTGCTTTAAAAACACCATACTTCTCAAAATGTAACTTTTATGGGAGTTATAAATGTTATATAACAATAGATGGAAAGCCTTAAGAAAACCAAGTTCATAAAAACATTTAATACAACGAAGAAATATACCAAAGGATTACTGTGCAAAATATACAGCAAATCAATCAGATAACCCATTTTTAAAAACTGATAAAGAATATGAAAAGGAATTCATAGACAATGAAACACATGCAAATGGCCAAGCTCATTATTAATCTGAAAATGACAAATTTAAAGCTTTTATAATACCACAGGTTGGTAAGGGTAGGGGGAAAGACTGCACACGTGGTGAGAGTATGTCGGCGCAGATGTTTTGGGGAACAATTTGTATACTGTTAAACAAATACAAGTTTTGATACAATAATTCTACTTCTTGGTAATCTTGTAAGTAACTTGCACAGCACATTAAGAGGCATATACAAAAATATTTACCACAGTGCTCCTTGTAAATGCTAAAAATTAGAAATAACTAAATGTTTATCAATAAGGAACTAACTGAGTAAGCTATTATGGGACATTCAGTACAACGAAAGACTACATAAGATCTCTAAGACATACAGTGGAGAAAACAAGTTGGAATGATGCATGTAATACATGAATACATAATTTATACTATAAGACATAACGCTACATACAGTAAACAATACATTTTAATAGATACATACAACTGGGTGTAAATTTGGTTTTTAAAAGGATTAGAAGAGTATATACCAAACCGTTAACATCACATGCTGCTAATAGGGAAGAAGCATGAAAGAAGGTTGGTGGTCAAGAGAAGTCATTTATTTAATGCGATTTATCTAACAATCATAGGCTAGCATTTCTCTAATTTAAATGCTTTAAATTTAATTGACTGGTAAGTTTACCCACAATGACCAATGAAACACACATCCCCGATTATGATAAACTTCTGATATAATAAATCTTTTTTCTAAACCAGCATTTATTGTTTACTAATAATTACTTACCCTCAGGTAATGGCTTATCTTTATCTACATTGTTGTTCTCATAGTGGAATTCATAACCAAAATGCTTTACTCGTCTGTGTTTTAAAGATTTTTGAACTGTGTGACGAGAAGAAAGTAAGCTATTTAGAAAAAAAGAACTATGGTCTTTTTATTTTTTTTTACAAATCTGTAAATTTTATTTTTTAAAATCCTTCATTTATCATTAGAATTATTAAAAATACAAATAGTGGATAAATTATGATTGAATTTCATATCTTAATGGGTCACGTCCCTAGTCCAGAAGTATGAGAGAGATTCCTTTAACTGCTGCAGTGATTTATTTAAGAACTATAGTCTTTTCTCTATTTTGGTCAATGTAATCAGTAAAGATTAGTTTGGTAATAGTAAGTTCTATTAAATTACTGTCTTTAAGAACTTTTTTTTGTTATTTTTTGCTGTTTTGAGTCAGGATCTCGCTACGTAGTACAGGCTGGCCTTGAACTCACTTATGTAGCCCAGCCTGGCCTCAAACTCACAGTGAAGCCTCCTGCCTCAGCCTCCCAACTCCTCAGATTATAGGCATGCACCACTGCACCCAGCCTTAAGAACATTTCACCATTCTGTTTATATATGTTATTCTTTCAAGTCTAAAATTGTAACAAACAATTTCACCTAATAGATAGGAGAGAGATAATCACGTACAATGCCACTTATGAGACTGCTCATGAGGTGGAAACAGTAACTACAGGAGGCTCTGGCTACATTACAGTGGCACACTTCTGAACTGATGATTCCACAAAGGAAATACCTTGGAGTGAAAGATAGCAAAGAAGATAATACAAGTGAAAGGACTTATACAAGTTAGCTACACAAATATTGGCTAATAAATATTCGTCAGTTTGGAGTTCAAAATTGATAGTTACATAAATATTATCATATCTATTATTCATGTTCCTAAGAATTGCTGGTATAACTTGTCTAACATTGAATTCAGGATACTTTCAGTGATCTCGTGGAAAGAGCTTTAAAAAACCAAAGGAGTAAGGGAAGAAAAGAGAAGTAGTAACATGACATTTTGTAAAAAGTTTTAATATCATATTTTGAAAATTTTACTTACAATTTTGATTGTCTATATCTTCTGTCCAATTAATGATTTCCAAAAGCATGTTCTCATCTTCGGAAGAAATGATTTCTTCTACTACTATGAGACCTGGAGGTAAGGCTTGAAGCCCCAACTCCTTCCATTGAGCTATAAGAAACCAAATTAAAATAGTCACATATAAAAACTGAAGTTCCTATACACAAATAATTCTATCCAATAGCCACTTATCAGTTCATGAAACTCCTAATCCCCACTTTCAGAAATAAGAGTTCTCACAGGCACACAACTTACTAAAATTGCAAAAATAAAGACCAAGATCATAATTATGGTACATTTTATTTACTGAAATTCCTTTCAGCAAACAGAACAGTACTTAAGTATTCTACTTGAAAATGATTGTGTCACTTTTTAAACCTCACTAAAAGATAAGATTTTTCACAATATACATAGTATGCAACTATGAAAAAAGTCAACATTGTCTCTGAATGTTGAATATAAGAATTTAAATGGCTATTTTTGCTCTTGGAGTCTTAATACTATGGTCAAATAACAGAAAAATGTAAAATAACATACAACTTCCTAAAGAAATTTAAAATACCACTTACAAAGAATTATTTAATATATATTAAAATAACAAGTTCCTATGACCTTCAAAGTTTTAGGTACAAAAAGAAAAAAAAATTTTCTATCAGATAAAGGGAATAGTTTATTACATTTATCATTAGAGATCTGATCATTCACATTATAGAAATGATTTTTGAGTTTTTCAGTTAGACGATTTACTCTTTTGAGTCTTTGGATGTTTGGAGTATAAACGCCCAAAAAAAATCCAGTAAGTATATACTAGATCCTATTAACAATCTTCAGAAATAAAATAGTAAATCATTTGATAAACACATGCCAAGTACTTACAATGTGTTAGGTATCATATTATTTAATCAAATTACATGAGAAAAACTTTGGAGAAAAACCCCTAAAATCAAGTAATTTATAGTACAAACAACTCATACATTTCCTAAATATGTTTTTCACATCTTATAAACTTAAAATATCTCTTATATTAGCTACTTAGTAGCTATGTGGAGTTAGGTATCAAAACATGTGGTACATAGTTCTATTTCCAATTAAAAATGATTTCCAAGGTTATAAATGTGACTGCTACAGAATCAGAAGGACAGCCAAATCTAATGAAGGCCTATCTATGAAGAACACCCCTAAACTCACTTCCTGCAATCTCTTACTGAATGTTCCACATACTGAATTGGCAGAAATCCAACGGCAATTTTTTTTTATTAAAACTTACCCCTTGACCATTCAGTTTTCAAAAACTGAACAGAAAAATTCAAAGTGTGCAGTTATTAAAATCTGTCATGCTTAAGTCAAATTTAAAATTAAATACACTGAAAGGTATAATTTCTAAATATATCTTTAGAAGACTTTAAAAGTTTTCCTTTGAATCTCAATTTACAAAACAATAATTTGATCATTTTTCACTCAGCTGCCTATCCCCAGAATATCTAAAGACAGCTCAGTGGCAAATTAATATAAGATTAGATGTCTGAAACAAAGTTCAACTCAACACATCTCATTTCCATTTGGGGACAGAACTGTAATAATCCCTTGAACAATACTGTAAGCTAGCCTATAAAGTTATTATTTAAATTAACTAAATTATTTAGTTCCTCAATCACACTACCCAGTAGCTACTGTAATAGACAGCATGGACATGAATATTTTCACCATACTGAAAGTTTGACAGCACCACTATAAAGTTTCAGGGATCTCTAGCCGCTAAGTGTGCCCCTCCATAAACATGAAGACTGACATATAATCACTTGGATCACAGTTTAATTCTCAAGTGATTAATTGAAAGCTTCCATGTAGACACTGTGAGCTAAATTGATCTAAATCCTCAACATCAAACTTGAAAAACACAATTAGATAGGAAGTCTCCAAATTAAGTAACAGATGCTTAAAGAATATTTGATTAAAGGGACAGCTTAACTGATACCCTTTATTTATTCTACAAAAACTAAACTCACAATTATGTCTATGAAAAGAAAGCTCAAACAAAAGCAAGAACCATTATTTTAAAGATAACTATATGATACCTTTTTCCACAAAATTCAAGTACAGAATGACCTTTTGTCCTAAATCATCTACTATTTCTTTTCCATTGAGGGAAACATAAGCATTCTTGGATTCTTCTATTGTTTTGTATCTTACAAAAGAGTAAGGCTTGTTAGGTGGCATTAAGAGAGCGTCCACAAGTCCACATTTCTCTAAAACTGGGAGCAGTTGCTTCCTACTCACACCATTACCCAAACCACCATTGGCAACAACCAGGCTCTGAGAAAACAAAAAAAGAAAGTAACATGAGCAATTTATACCAACCCGTTTATTTTCAAGTAAAATTAAACAGGATTATTGCAAAATAACATTTCCACAAAGATGTAATTAAAAGGAAAAGATGTGTTCTTGTGGTGATTTGGTTTGCTAATTTCATACAAAATATGCAAGCTAATGTATTAAATATTTTAGGAATAAGAAATACTCCCATGTTATAAATAACATTTAATTTTAAATAGCCTATTCATAAAATATTTATATCTTAATAACCATAAATGCAAATTAAAAGACTCTTTATATTTTTCAGAAATAGAGGAAGGATGGGGGGGGAAGTACTTACATAATACCTGCTTTTTGCCAGAGAATCTATATTCTTTTATTTAACCCAGATGAACTTCACAACAATGTACAGACATTCCTTGTTTAATGATCAAGTTACTGTCCTGCACCTAGGTCATTCATAGAATTGGTTGCTATATATTGCAATATTCAGAACAATGACATGATCAAAGGAAACTCCAACTTGATGAGTTTGCTTTTATTTGTATAACTCTAACATGCAGTACTATAATGTGTAACAGAGCATAAAACTTCGGTACTGTATTGTATAGTACAATCAGCAAAAATTCCAGTACTGTTCTGTAGAAGAAGCTACCATAAGCCTGCACTGCTGCTCATATTCCTGTGAGGTAAGACCATGTGCAGATCATAAATCCAAACAGTCATTAAACGGGTAGGCCATTAAACAAAGAATATCTGTAAATTCATTTGGGTAATGAACCCTGCTTATAAAGGAAGAAACCGAAGAGCAGAACAATTGGATTAAGGTGCTGATTAGGGGAGCTGAGTTCCAAACCTATTTCTGTTATTCTCCAGAATCCACACTTTTTAGTGTAACCATTACACAATGTTTACTAAAAAAGACTGGTACTAAGAAAAGCCAATTACAGATTCTCATGAAAACATAATATGAAATTTTCCTCTCTTTGTAAATTAATTTACTTTAATTTAGTCAGTTTACAAAGAAAAGTTTTCCTCTGTAAATTTCATGCTTACTTCTTATTATTAGTCCAATACCAACTTTTACTTAAGGGACTTTGGATGGAGGCATCCTCCTGTCTTCATTCAGGTGTTTATGCTGGTGACTTTACAGTCTCTATACTTAAAAATCATTTTCTATACACTATGAAGATTGTTTTATGACCATGACTTCTAAGAATGTAATAAAACAAAAATAAATCATAGATGATCTACACTCATCAAATTCATCATTTGTACTAATGTAGGTAGTTGCTCTGAAAAGAACCAGATAATAAATATCTTAAAGCTTTACAGGCCATTTAAGTTTCTGTAACACAGTCTTGATTTTATATTTTAGAAAGCCTTTAAAATGTAAAATCCATTCTCAGCATGAGTCAAATTTGTTCTGAAGACAGTAGTATGCTAGTCCCTGATTTATACTGCACTAAAGATTAGTACATATTGTATTAGTTTTATTATATAAAATGAGAATGCCTACAATGTGCCTGAAAAGATGTAACAAAATCATCATTAAACTCTGTTCTGTCAGGGGTCAACCAATACTTTATACATATGCAAGTATACACATAATAAAACTACTATAATAATGTGTTAAAATTTAGCCTCATAACTGGCTTCCCCTGGATCTCAATGTGGCCCTTTAATTAAAATAACAAAATAATTTGGTTATGTATAGCCAGTTACAAAAAAATGTTCCATATCCCTAAATCTAAGCCTGAGAGACAGGGGAAAAAAATAAACCAAAGTGCTTTTTCCTATCCTCACACACTCAGTACAACACAATAGAGACTACTTCTGTGACGTCTGGTCATGAAAATCTGTGGAACTTCTCGCCATCAGCAATAAATTAACTCTGCAGAAGATTCTCCAGCAGACACTGAGTCCTCTAATCTAATTCTGCTGAGTTCCAAGACTGCTTAGCTGATGATACTGTCAGATCTCACAGTGTGTGAGCTCAGTCTCACAAGACTGCCTTCCAATTCAAATGCCATTGCAGGAAGTAAGTTGCCGTCTATACTTTTGACAAAATGGCTATGAATCAGGATTTCCAGCATTCCCTCCTGAAGTTCGATAATTTGCTAGAGCAACTGACAGAATTCAGGAAGATACTTTACTTATACTAACTCAATTATTATAAGGGCTATTACAAAGGACAGATACATAGAGCAAGGATGTGGGAAGGAAATGCACAGCTCCCATACTCTCTCCGGGAAGACCACCCTCCAGCATCCTGCACGTGTTCAACCATCCAAAAGCCCCTCGGAATTCTGTCCCGTGGGTTTTTATGGAAGCTTCATTACACAGGTACGATTGATTAGATCACTGGCCATTTTTTATTGACACAACTGCCCCTCCCAGGAGGAAGCCGGACTGAAAGACCCAATTCTCCAATCATGCCTTGGTCTCTCCAATGACACGCCCCCTTTCAGAAGCTACTGAGCCGCCCCAGCCACCAGTAGTTTCACTACATACAAAAAAGACATTCTTTTCACTCCAAAGATTCCAGGAGTTTTACTGTTGTGTGCCAGGAAACTGGACAAAGACAAAATACATATTTCCCAATATCACACTAAGAAATTACAAATATTTCATAAATGTCAAGAGTCCATTGCCCCATCTAGGAATGACAGATGATGAGGTATAACTTGAGGAATTAGTACCAGCACTCAAAGATGTCTTTCAAGTGAACTATGGGAAACTCTAAAAGTAAACTACACAAAAATGAATGTGGCTGGGGAGGGAAGGGAACAACATTTTCCATGTTACATATAAATTATACAATATAATTAAATATAATAGTTGTTTTATTCACAACTGTTCATCCAATAAATTTCCAAGTAAATAAAGGTGAAGTAGAAAACTCAGATTGTTTTGAAGTTCTCTTCAGTTTTGACAATTTGAGAAACACTGCACTAGACAAATCTTATAATGCATAAAAAAGCTATACACATATATGAAAATGTCACAATGATACAAAATATTTTGTAAAATTAATATATACTAGTTAAAAAACACTGAAAAAATAAAATAAAACATCTAACGCTATGAATTTGTACAAAGTCAGCAATATTTATAATGCATTATTAAAAGACTCAACCAAAAACAAGCTTCAGATGCAGTAAAAGAATTTAGCTAATTGTTTTCTTATACTTCTGAGTCCTGTAATTAAGAAACCATGTTATGCTTGAGGAGATGTGAGTAGGATATTAGAGTTTAATCTTCAGAATATCTCAGCATCAGTGGCTCTTGGCTGAGGGCAAACATACTAAATATATTATTTATACCATCCTTTTTAACAAATTTCCTAAAATCATTAATTTTCCTAAAATTTCCTAAAATCATTAATATCTGAGTATGAATCTTTTATCTGTTAAACTCAAATGTCTATCAACACACTGCTTATTCCTGAACTATGAGGCAGCACAGGAGACAATGTGATAAACCTAAAGAAAAGAGTACTGGCCTGAGAATCAACACACCTAAGTTTTAATCCCAGCTCTACCTCAATGTATATCTTTGGCCCCCTGTTAGATGATATGTAAGCTTCTTTCCCACTCTCACTCTGTAATTTTATGAACAAAAGCATCCCATAAGGCTTTCTTATATTCATGAAGTATTTTTTGTTTTTGTTTTTGTTTTTTGTCTTTTTGAGACAAGTTCTCAATATGCAGTTCAGGCTGGCCTTGAACTCACTTTGTAGCCCAGGCTGGTCTTGAACTTGCAGTGATCCTCCTGCCTCAGCCTCCTGAGTGCTGGGATTACAGGCATGCGCCACCATGCCCAGCTTTATGAAGTATCTTTAAATTTATAAATATTGTTACATATTTTCTTCAGAATCTAACCATCCAGTAGAGTAAAAAATACTGCATACTATATATAGTACCGCACACTATACCCTACTTATAAATGAAGAAAGCCAAAGTCAAAAGGTAATGCTCATGTCTAAATAAATGAAGACGCAAAGTGAGTTTCTAAATCATAACACATTGCTTCTCAGCCTTTTGGGCAAGATCAAGTGTAGTATCTAAATCATTACATAGGCAACTCACACTCTCTCATATATAATTTCATTTAATTACCTCCATCAAAAAATGTAAAGGCTTTGTAAATAATCTCTAATAAATAAAAAATGTTTGGGAGTACACAACCAAAATACTTTATAATATAGGTCAGTTTGGGAACAGCAGAAAGATTATATTAGGATACAGAAGAACTAGCTTTATGTTTCTATTCAATCACTTACTACTTTATATCAGTGAACATATAACCTCTTAAAACTTTAGTTTTCTCACTTATAAAGATTTTAGGGAATTAGCCGGGCGTGGTGGCGCACACCTGTGATCCCAGCACTCGGGAGGCTGAGGCAGAAGGATCGTTGCAAGTTCGAGATCAGCCTGGGCTACAAAGTGAGCTCAAGGCCAGCCTGAACTGCATGGTGAGACCCTGTCTCAAAAAGTTTAAAAAAAAAACAAAAAAAAGATTTTAGGGAATTAAATATAATAATGTACTTAAGTATGCTTTATCAACTGAAAAGACTTGTACAGTGTTATAATTTATGTATTACCCACAACTTCCTCTGGTTCAGTCAGTATGATCAACAAAAATTCAAATTACAG
Source organism: Cuniculus paca (assembly GCA_004365215.1). Lineage (NCBI taxonomy): Eukaryota > Metazoa > Chordata > Mammalia > Rodentia > Cuniculidae > Cuniculus > Cuniculus paca. The sequence continues at coordinate 13,178 of RJWT010005797.1, read as the reverse complement.
GATAAGGGGCTACAGGTACACCTCAGTGGCAGGGAGCTTGCCTAGATGCTCAAGACCCTGAGTTCAAACACTACCACCCCAGCACTACAAATACAAAGCAAAACAAATTATAGGTTAGCACATGACCCAGAATATAAAGTCACAAGGCTTTATCATAGGTATACTTAATATGGATAGAACACATGATGGACCAGTCGCAGGCTTGAGCAATTATTAAAAATATTAGTATAATACATCAACATCAGTACATTTACATTAAAATCATAACAAGACTTTTAGGTCACCTGAGTGCCGTAGGATACTGCCTCAATACCTTCATGTCTCAGCAAAGTATGCCTGGCTTTAATTTGTTTCCTTAAGAACTTCTTCTCGGTTTTATTGAGTTTGAAATTACTTTGATAGTTGATCTCCATAGCAGAACTACAAAATAAAAAGAAGTTGAAATGTCACTCTTAGGAGTTCCGAAGAAATAATTATGTTGTATTTGTAGTTTATAATTTTTTCATATGACTTTTTTTTAAATCCTTAGTTTACCTTTCACCAAACCAGAGAGGTGAAAACTGACATGAAAATAAAGGAATATCTATGACAACAAAAAACAGCATCAATCTAACAGCACCTTTGAAAGTTCTAAGCTATGTTCCTATGTGTGGCTTCCTTAAGCACACTGTTTTTAGCCAGGCATGGGGCACATGTCTGTGATACCAGCAATCTGGGAGGCCAAGGTAAGAGGATCACAATTTTGAGCCCAGCCTGGGCAGTTCAGCTACTGAATGAGACCCTATCTCAACATAAAAAACAAAAAGGGATAGGGATGTAGCTCAGTGAGAAGGGCCTAGCTTTAATTCCCAGTATCGCGTTTAAAAAAAAGGGGGGGGGTGCTGTTTTCCTACAGGTAGAGTATCTTTTTACTTATGAAGTACTACATAAAACATAGGCTAGATAAATTTCACAATCATAATATAAGCCAAGGCAAGGAGGAAGGAAGAAGAGGGGAAGAAAAGTCAGAAGACATACTCTATGATTCCACTTGAAATAAAGCTCAAAATCCAAAAGTAAACCATTTATCGTTAGTGTATATAAAAATGAAATGCATGGAAATTATAACTAAAAATTTCAGGACAGAGGTTATTTTTTCTTTTTTTCTTTTTTTTGAGACAACGTCTTGCTGTGTAGTTTAGGCTGGTCTTGAATTCACTATATAGTCCAGGCTGGCCTCAAACTTGCAGCAATTTTCACACCTCAGCCTTCCAAGTGCTGGGACCACAGGCATGCACCACCATGCCAGACAAGGAAAGAAGTTATTTCTAAAGGGGGAGGGAGAGGAAACTATTATGAGATGTGACACACAGGAGCATCAAAGTTATTTCTTATGCTAAACAATAGGTATAGGTGTTGGTTTTATTATTTTTTAAACTGCATATTGTATATCTTTATAAATTTTTAAATAACAGAAATAAGAACCCCATAAAATTGGGTTTTCACTTTATTGAAGTATGTCATCATAGTTACTAAGTATTCCCAAAGAGGCCTTTATAATCACTCTAAATCTGCACTCTACATCTTGCTTTAGCATAACAGCCGATTTTACTTTGTTCACAGGATAGCACAGTTTATCATGATTTGCCTGTTAGCTCAACTCCCTGTCATGGTATATGCCCAAAGAGAGAGGGAATGCCCAGCACACAGTGGGCACAAAGTAAACCTTTGTTGAAGAGATAACTGACAAATCAGTCAAAATATACATGCTTATTAGGATCTCAGCACCCTGCAGCATACATATCATGGGTTTTCAACAAGTTTATAAGTTAGCTGAGAAGAACAAATACCAAATGAGGAAATCATATGACACACCTTTTTATAATTAAGTGTTAATGATATGGTCATTGGGTGTGACATGAGCACAAGAACAAAAAATAAGATCAATTGGAAAAGTTGGGAAGACTTCAAACCAGAAGGCAACTCATGCTCAGTACTGAAGGATAAGAACACCATAAAGTCATATGGAAAAGAAGATTTTCAGTGAGATGGTGAACAGCAGAAGCTAAAACAGAACTGCCTATGCCTGGCAAAGACAGTGAGATGTCATCATAAATTTTTAAAGCAGAGAAAGTTTGCTGACACATATGACAGAAGGTAAGGCCAGCAAGACAGGCTGGTGGGACAGCCTAGCAAGGAAGTTAGAGAGAAGCCCTAAAATAATCCAGCCTGGCAAGTAGAAATATTGGCCTGATGTACACAGAGTCACAGAAGGAAAGAAAACAAGGAGAAGGGAAGGGTGAAAAATAAAAAGTTCCAGTAGAATCAATAGGCCTGGATGACTACTCAGATGTGAGGAAGAGAAGAATCAAAGATCACTTACTAACAGAAGAGAGCTTGAGTGACTGAAAGACTCATGATATTATTTCAGAACTGCAAAGTCAGGAGGAAGAGAGAAAAGAACCATTCAGGAGGGGAGCTAAGGAGTCAGATTTAGAATATGATGTTTAAGGAACAGGTGAGACCTACAGTTACAATGTATGGACAGCATGTGACAATATGAAGTGGCCCCTAAGAAAAGAAATGAGGTTAGAAAACTTTAGGAGCCATCATTACAGAGGAAAGGGAGAACTGACTGGATATACCTAACATTGCACTACTTATAATTATACTATCTGTCCCTTCCACTGGACTATGAGCACTATGAGGACAAGGATTACATCATTCTTCTCATCGTTACCTCAGAGCCTCCTTCAATGCTATGAAGCAGTATACAGTAGCATTCAGGAGTCCAAGTTCCAGGTTTGATTTGTAGTTCTAACGCATACTGGTAGAGCTGGTAGCTGTATGATCCTGGTTGAGTTAATTATGTATCTCTGTGCTTCAGCTTCTGTAAACATGGATAAGAACAACAATAATCCCTCTAAGAGCTTTGTTAGAAAGATTAAATTTATTTATTACTACATTACTGTTAAGATTTAGAAGAGCAAGATGAAAATGGTTTAACAAAACAAAAATAGCTAAGGGTCTTCAAATTACTTATTTTACAGCTATTCAATTCTAATGTATCCACTTGTAAAACAGCAACTTTGCAGTGTCATGGAACACTGGGCTGAGTACACTACAAAAATTTTTTCTTAATACTTCACAGAAACAAAGACATAAACAAAGAAATAAAAAAGACACTGAATAAATCTTTTTAAAAGTCTGCCACTAAGAGACCAGCACCAGCAGATGGAGCCTCATAACCACATTTTTGGCATTCTATTTCCTTTTTCCCTCTCAATCACATACCAGTATTACAGATGAAGTCAAACCCAGATAGCCTCTGAAGCTCATTTTTCCATTTCAGTGGCTTGGAAAATAATGACCTACTAGATCTGAGTCATTTCAACAAGGAATAGGCTGGTATCAGTCGCTAAGATCTAGCAAAGCCCCTCTCTATCAAGGCCACGTTTCTAGCTAAACAGTTTCCATTATAACTACACATATGCTTCAGTGTTCCTGGCCATGTTATGAGATTAAGGTTACTATTCACTAGCTAGGATACTAGCCATGCGAGGTTCAGGTTAGCCACCTCCAGCCTAAGCATAGTCTCTGCGGGATAAGAGGAATTTGAAGATTATCCATGCTCTGCTATTTACTTACTAGCAAGTTTAACCCCCCATAACACACTCTTTAAGATACTGCCCAAATAGCAATAGTAGTGTATGTGTTCATGCCCCCCTTGAATAATAGCTTATTAAGAGCCAAACAGTACAGAAAATGTTCCTATGCTTGTATGTAAATTATAATTGACAGCAACGATTGGAAAAAAATGAAATTCCTATTCAAGGAGGCCTAATTTTAAAATACAACACAAGTGTACAGAGAATATATAAATACTTAGAACACACAAATTTGTCATGAGTTGCCTCCAGAGAAAGGAAATGGGTACACAAGTTCTGAAATGAGAACTTTTCTCTTTCATGACTTTTGAATTTTAGTTGCTATTCAAATTGTACTACCCAGCCGGGTGTAGTGGTGAAAGCCCATAACTCTACCACTCAGGAGGCAGAGGCTGGAGGATACCTGAGTTGGAGGCCAGCCTGGGCTACAAAGTGAGTTCAAGGCTAGCCTGGAATACACAGTGAGACCCTGTCTCAAAAACAAAATGAAAATTGTACTACATATTTTAAAAGAAAATAAAGATTTTAAACAAGCAGGAAAAAATTCACTCCATTTATCACATCATCCCTTTTAAAGTCTTGGAAGTAAACTTTCTATAACTTAATGTTAAGTGCCCCCGTGAAGTAGGGGTTTTGTTTGTATTATTCACCCTGTTGCTCTCAGAGCCTGAACAGAATCTAATAGCTAGGAACCACTCATTAAATATTTGTTTAATAAACCTAAACAGAATTTGCCAACCTAACTCCTAAACTTCTCCAGAATTGTTTGGTAGCCTTCTTCAACGTGTTCATTAAAACCTAGGGTTTATGTCTCTCTCTGGAGTTTTCATACTGTATTATAATTACCTGTAAGTGTGTTGGGGTAACTCAGAGAATGTCATCTACTTAAAGGCAGTGACTTGAGAGGCCAGCACACAGCTAGTGTTCAGTGAAATTGATCAAAACCGCAGGCTGACATCTCCCCATCCAAGAACCACAAGTACAGTATTGGTCAAACAAGAGCACAGGAACACTCAGATGCGTGGGCGTCAAGACACCAGGAATGTCTGCTTCTCTGGCTCCACACCGTGAGAAAAGCCCTCAGCGCCAAGCTAACACGTCCCAGGTTGCAAATCCCCGCCTCCAGCCCCAGGGAAAATGAACAGACGCGGACACCACTGATGCACCTTACATACTAACAGAATCACCCAACCCATACACTACTGTCCTCAGACTACACCGGAACACAGCCTGGATCGTCAGTCCTTTGGGTTCTCCGCCCCATGCCGGAAAAGTGGAAAAGTCCGAAAGAGGCTGACAAGCGGAAGGAAGGGTTTGCAGCCCGTCGTGCAGGCCAGAAAAGGGTGCCACAAATCTCCTCCTCTAACCAGATCAAGGTCTCACAACGCTGCTTCTCCCTCCTTCGCTACCTCTCCAGTCTAGCCCCAGAAAGCTATGGAGAGTGCTCGCACACAACTCACCTGGGCGCGGCCATGTTGGCGACAGCAGCACTACACTTCCCATAAGTCTGAGGGGCGACGAACAGCGCTCCCACAATGCCCCTCGCTTTCCAATGTTTTGTGTGCTGTCCCTTCGGCGGTCGAGGGCCTTTATAAAGTCTACTCAACAGGCGTGAAAATTCGGTAGTCATCTTTGGGTGAATGGTAATGGTTAGGAGTGCAATTTATTTGTTCTAGTCTCTCCCAAAATGGACAAGATCAAATAGGTTGTGTCTTTCTGGTCTATCAATAATACTCTCCCCACCTTGGGGTCTTTGTGTATCTCCTCCGAATCTGAAGGTAAGGGAGGGGACCTTGGGTCTGAAAGATGCCATCTTACGGGGAGCAGGGAAGGCAGTGACTATACATGCACGTGCCAGGGAGAATGATGAGCACCACGGAGTGTAGGGAGACGTGTGGAAGAATGTCAAAGAAGGCAAAGTGGGAGGGTAGGGTGTCATCAAATCGTTAGAAAACCTAATCCGGGAAAGATTAGAGAAATGGAGTGGCATGACCAGAGGAGTGGAGCGTGGGAGGAAAGACTAGAACATGACTATTTCAGTAGGAAAGTGAAACATGATGAAATATTAACTGTATTAATTGGAACACAACAATCACCAAAGAAATGAAAAACGATTTGGTAACAAAAGGAGAGGGTAAGGTTAGTAATTGTTTCTGCTCTAATGTAATATAAGCCATGCTCCCTGCATTGGTTTATGAGCTCTGTGAGTATATGGTAGGAAATGGGGTGGGGGGTGGGGTATCCTATAGTGTCTCTATGAGCATCCCACTGCAGTGGACTATCAATAAAAGTTAATGCCCGCTGACCTGAGAAAGTGTCACTGATAAGAGAGTATTGATGAGTAGAAGAATAATTTGTGTTAGGAATAGCTTAGAAGGAGGAGAGAACAAAAGTTGGGAGGCTGATAGCCACTGCAATAGTCCAGGAAAGAAAGTGTGAAACCAAAACAGAATAGCAAAAGTGAAGAGACAAGGACAAGCTGTAGAGGTCAAATCAGCTAGACTTTGCAAACTACATGATTATGTATGTTGACTCTACCTCATTGCTTCTTCTTTGATGCTTTCAAAAACGTATCCCAATAGAAATTTCAGCAGTGGCGGAAATGTTTTGTAACCTGAGCTGTCCAATATGATGAACCAGTGGTGGCAAACCTGTGGCGTGCATGTTGTTTTTCTATTAAAACAAAAGATATTAATGTTTTTTTTTTACTAGACTAAACCTCAATATTCAGGTTTAATCACGATGTTGGCACTTAGCAATAAATAAGTGGGTTTTGGACTGCAGTTTATGCATTCTTCTCTAAAAAGTTCGCCATCACTGTCTAGCAGCATGTGGCTTTTGAGCATTTCAAATATGGCTAGTACCACAAATTTCGAAGTTTTAAAAGTAAACTTAGTTTTAATAAAATTTGAATATCCATTTATAATTAGTGGCTACCAAGTTGAATCACACTGTAAAATATCCCCTTTTCTCCATTTGCCAAAATTCAATTATTTCATTTCTGTATGTGTCCTACTTGAAGGTGGTAAAGCTTTTAAAAGTTGAATTTTTAAGCTTCCATGAAACTATGTTCTTTTCATTCTCTTTAGATATTATAACCTCTTGCTTTCACCATTTTCTATTACTTTTTCTCCCTCTGTCCATAATTAAATGTGGGCAATCCCTCAGGTTTTGTATTTAACCTTCTCTTATACCTAGGAAAAGGTGGATATATATAAAATGTTAAGGGCTGAGTATGTAGGTCAGTGGAAAAGCCCTTTTGGGGGACATTTGTTTTGTTTTTGAGACAGGGTCTGGCAATATGGCTCAGGCTGACTTTGAACTCACTATGCAGTCCCTTTGTAGTCCAGGCTGGCCTCAAACTCCTAGCAATGCTCCTGCCTCAGCCTCCCAAGTGCTGAGAATTACAGGTGTGCTCCACCCTGTCTGACCTAAAACATTTTTTTATCATGTACAAGGGCACAGGTTTAGTCTCCAACACCACCAAAACAGAAAAAGAAAAAGAAAAAAAAAACCAATGTATTTAATCCTCTGTATGTAGGTTTTGTTTTGTTTTGTTTTGTTTTGTTTTTTGCAGCACCAGGGACTGAACTCATGACCTTGCGCTTGCCAGGCAGGCACTTAGACCACTGAGCTAAATCCCTGGCCCTTTGTATGCAGGTCTTTATCTTTTCCTGAAGTATCATATAGACCACTTCTCCCAGAGATGATTGAGCAATTTTCAGCTACACGGAGACTGTTTTGATCATTACATAACCCCTGTGTCTTTCATATTCTTAAAATAATAGGAACTTAGTAAACAGAACTAAAATAAAAAGGAATTTAATTTAGAGACAATTCATTTTCACCAGTGCCAAAAACTTTTACATTGGTGATCTATAATAATTTCCAAAAGTATTCATTACTGACCTGGTGACTCTTTCCTTTTTTTTCCTATGCTTATCTCTACCTCATGAGAAGAGTCTTCTGTGTGACTCTGCAGAGGTTGGCAAGATTTTTCTGTAAAGCACAAGATAATAAATGTTTTTAGCCTTGTGGCCACATATTCTTTTTTTATAAAAAATTTTTAAAATGTAAAAACTTTTCTTGGTTCTCCCTACTTATGTTGGCAGGACTTGTCTAATGGGCTATAGTTTGCCAACCCCTGTACCCTTTTCCTCAACTGCATAAGTAAGAGCACAATCTTAAAGTTAAGCTATGGTTGGACCCACCACAGAGGATATTTATTGTGCAGTATAACATAATATAAATAAATTTAATCAGATTAGCCAACCCCACATTTTAAAACATTGAAAAGTAGAGTTTCAGAAATTAGGGTAAGATGAATATACCATTTAGAATTGGTTTTAGTTGCCAGTAACAAAAACAAATAATAACTTCCTGAAATGACAAGCCACCCAGACACAAGCAATCACTGGCGTTTGTCCTACTGCTCGATAACATCATAAAGAATCCAGGTACTTTCTAGTCTCTTGCTTCACCAATGTTGATATATCAACTTTTCATCTTCATTACTAATGTCTCCTGGTCACAATGTAGCTGTTATAGCTCTATACACCTGGTCCCCACACCAGCATCTCTTGCTGGAAATGAAGAGTAACAAGGTCTCCATCTTTCTATGCAAAAGATGAATCTCTCAATGGACTTCTCCTGTTTGTTTGTTTGTTTTAAGCAACAATCCAATCTAGCTACACAGTTCGTTATAAGTAGAGCATTTACTCTAGCTGGAGTGAGAGAAATGAAGCAGAAGTAGTCAGAATGATGCCAAGTGTGAAGAGTTTAACACTGTTGAGGTGTAAGAGTTCATGTGCAAAGACTGAAAAGATGCCTTTAGTTACCCAGTTTATAGCCAACAAGAAAAGAGGGCCTCATCCTAAAATCATAAGGAATTAGATTTTGTCAATAATCTAAACAAGTTTCTAAGCAGCTCCTGCCCAGAACATCTTGATAAGAGCCTAACCAGCTGCCATCTTGATTTTGTCTATAGAACTATAGCAGAGAAACCAACAAAAAGACATCTAACTTCTAATAAATTTGTGGTAATATGTTACACCAGCAATGAAAAATTAATATACATGTTTGCCCCAAGCAATCACTAAGTGCAGTGAGTAGAATTATCATGATTGCTTTAAGTCAACCATGATTTGCTCTGTGGGGTAGGGATGAGGTTTATCCTCCCTGAGATCAAAAGACTTTCACTCTCAAAAGACCTATGCTGTACGTAGAGGGGGAAATGCAGAGGGGAGGAGTTTTCAGTTTGTTTCTGAGAGACATTAACCTGAGAGATGAGAAAAATAGATAGAAATCAATGACAGAAAAGGAATCAAGAGTAAGTTAAAAAAAATTCAATATTAACGTTTTTCAAGTAATTGTTAATGAAGCTAATTTCTAGAAACCAGTGGAGGAGTCTCTTCTGCTCACTTCCCATCCACACAATGGAAGTTCTGCTTTAAGAATGGCACTGTTGACAATATTGAGGCCCTGATTTTTTTGGTAGTTCTATTAGCAAGAAAAAAAGGAGGACGTTTATTGGGTAGACAATTAACAGTGTACTCTCTATGGGAGATGAACAGTTATTTCTGGCCAGATTATCAAGATATAGCCAGAGAAAACCTAAGAGAAAGGGCTGTTAGAAGGGTGAGCACTGTTTTCAATTAGCACACTACCCAAAAGTAGAATTCTAACAGCTGTTGTAATCTACTCCCATTCTCTTCGATCAGAAAAAAATTGAAAATGATCCTTAAAAATTGTAACATTTTTACTGTGGTTCCAAACTGTGATACCATTTTACTGCACTTTCAAATGCAATTCCTGTATTTTTAAAAAGTATTAAATATTGACCTACTTCCTGTATAAGGTTTCTAACTTCCCTACTCCTGCCTCCTGCCACCCTCATTTGCTTCTGGCTACCTTCCGGTTTTTCGTCTACTTGTCCCCAGTGGCAAGTGCACCATTGCTTTGTCCCACTATTTATGGTTAAAAAAAAAAAGCTTTTATTCCTCAGTCTTTCCTCTCTACTTATTCTTCTGCCACTTATTTTATCCCTTCTGGGTAAATGACAAATTTGTATTAAGTTTTCTTTCCAAACTCTGCTTCCTAGAGTTGCTGGCTTCTTGAAACTCCAGCAAGAATGCATTATGTAAAACCATTTGATGTTCACTGTGACATTTCAAGGCTGAATGCATTATTCATGCTTTGGTAATAAAAATGCAATGAAAAGTTTGCAGTTTTATAAGTCATATGGTGAAAGTATTCCCTGTGCAGTAATTAAAAGCAAAAAACAACCTCTACCCCACCAGCCAAAAAGAGAGACACAAACACAAGGAGCTAGACTTGAATTTGTAATACAGAACAAGGAGCCTTGTTTTTGCTCATTTGCAAAATATAATAGTTTAGCTGTGAACCTCCCAAAATTTTTTGTTTATTCTTGAAGTAGACTTGTTTACAGAATGATTTTTTCTGCAACTTTTTTGTTTTGTTTTGTTTTGTTTTTTCTTTTTGGCCTTTTTGAGACAGGGTCTCGTTATGCAGTTCAGGCTGGCCATGCGCTCACTTTGTAGCCCAGGCTGGTCTCGAACTCACAACGATCCTCCAGTCTCAGACTCCTGAGTACTGGGATTACAGGCGTGCACCACCACGCCCCGCTCTGCAACATGTTTTTAAATGGAAGAAGATAAAGAAATAGTAGACAATTTGGGATGTAAAATCTTTGAAGTGGCTACGGGTATGGGATTTGTAGATTTTGAAAGGTATATGACAAAACAATGTTTTAAAAATGTTTTCCTTAACTCTACAAGAAAAATTTTTTTTAATTTATAAAAGCTTGACTTTAAAATGTCTTGCTACTTTCATGGCTTCATACTGTCATTAATCTCTCAAAACCCCAAAGATACTTGTCCTCAGAGGATAAGCTGCAGTATTAATTACACTGGATATAAACCTGTGTTTCTCATAGCCTTTGTAATCATTTCTAATTCAAGGAGTAGATGCCTTGTCAGATCTGATTAGATGGTTTTAATTTTTACCTATGTTGTGACTAAGAGCTCATACGAGGATCAATAGTTTTGCCATTTTCTATTGGTTACTTGGGCTTGAATTGCTATCATTATTCATCTTCACTATACGTAACATAGGGTTTTGTAACCTGTTTGTTCATTTTGCAAAAGTAATTTTTGGATTAATCTAAAAATCTACTCACCAGATACAAAATCACATCTCCTTAAAGCAAAGGAGGGCAGTGGCATAGGCAGCTCCACTGTGTGAGTGGCCACTGGCCTCTTCAAGATCCCCTAAGTCATACAAACTTTACTTTAGAGGAGACTGCACACTACATGAAGGCATGCGGTGGTTATGAGACTACCTGCATTGATGAATCACCTGAGTACTTGTTAAAAATGTAATTTCTGATCAAACTAGATGTAATGAGTCAACAAAAAAACAAATACAAATGTTAATTCTCGAAACACCAATGAGTTATAATATGCACTCCAAAATCTCTGGGGCTGGGGTCCAGTAAATTGCTTGTTTATCAAGAAATCCTGGGGGGAGGGAAAGAAAAAAAAAAGAAATTCTGTTGTACGTTACTACTTTGAAGAACAATACACAATTTAAAAACCATCCCCAGAATAACAAGCTGTAAGATTTCAAATAGTATATTTGCTATTTTTCATCTTAGGTAAAGTATTTAATTTTATAAAGTGCAAAGGACAAAGAAGCCAAATGACACAAAACGCAGAAAATAAACTTACTAAAGAAGCCATAAAATTACATCTCAAAATAATTCTAAGTATTGGCATCACCATATCCCATTTTGCAGATGTAGCAACTAAGACTTGAGCATATGGGTTAAATAGGAAATATTTTTTAAACAGTGACTTACAATCATCCTTGTGTTTTTACATGAACAAAAGAGTTCAGTTTTATAAGTTAAAACATAAACCTCTTTACTACAACCAACTTTTATTGAAGTATTAAGTACTAAGTATGCACTAATACTAAATCCTTACAAAACCCCTATAAATTTAATTCTGCTGATTTCACAAACAAGATCTGAGATTTAAGGAGGGTAAACAAACTAGGCATGATGGTACACATGTGTAATCTCAGCACTCTGGGAAGCCTGAGGTAGAAAGATTGAAAATTTGAGACCAGATTGCATTTAGTGACTTAGTAAGACCCTGTCTGAAAATAAAAAATTTAAAAGGGCTGGGGATGTAGCTCAGGGCAAAGGCCTTGAGTTAAATCCCCAGAACCACAGGAAAAAAAAAAAAGGCTAGCTGGGCATGGTGGCACACACCTGTAATCCCAGCACTCAGGAGGCTGAGACAGGAGGAATGTCGTGAGTTTGAGCCTAGACTACAAAGCGAATTCAGAGCTAGCCTGAACTACACAGCAAGATTCTGTCTCAAAAAAACGGGGAGGGGCTAAGCAACTATTCCAAGATTACATAGTTAGTGATAAGCCATTACAGAGAAGATACACCCTTTTTGATATTTTGAAGTTTATCTAAGTGTAATGAGACAAAGACATAACAAAGATGAAAAATGTCTCAAGTGGATACATGTTACCCAAGCACATACAAGAGTAGCTTATACAGTATAACTTACAAAACATTCACTAAAGATGGGGCATTACAGAATTTTCATTGAAAGTATATGTGCTAGAGTATATTATTTCTCATAAGCAAACAGCATTACTCGTCTTATTTTATTCTATTGTCCCAGTGTACAAAGTCAGAAATAAGACTGCATATTTTGTCACCTATTTAAAATAGGTTCTAGGGAACCATATGATCAGTAAGAAGTTAAGCAGATCCAGAATTTACTTTCTAACACCTCTAGAAGTCTGTTGACATTATTATGGCACTCTTCATGAGGCTTAACACATTACCATGGCCTGAAGAGTGGCATACCCAAAATTCATAAGTTGAAACTTAATCCCTTTTCTCTTAAGAAATGATGTCTTGGGCTGGGAATTTAGCTCAGTGGTTCAAGCACTTGCTTGGTAAGTGCGAGGTTGTGAGTTTGATCCCCGGTACCAAAAAAAAAGAAAAAGAAATGATGGCTTTTGGTAAGTAATGAGATCAGGAGGCTGTGTCTTCATGAATAAGGATAGCACCCTTAGAGGGTAAAGGGTCTATGTGTGCCCCTTCTACCCTCCCATTGTGTGAGAACATAACTAGATAGTGCCATCTGTGAAGAACACATTCTAATCAGACACTGGATCTGCTGGTGCCTTGATCCTGGACTTCCCAGCTTCCAGAACTTCCAAAAACAAGTTTCTGTTGCCCAGAGTGGTAATGTATAAGGTATCATAACAACAGAAATGGACTAAAACACATACCAAATTAGGAATAGATAGCTTTTAAGAATTATTTCAAGCCTGGCATGGTGGTGTATGCCTGTAATCCCAGCACTTGGGAGGCTGAGGCAGGAGGATCGTTGCAAGTTCAAGACCAGCCTGGCCTACAAAGTGAGCTCAAGGACAGCCTGAACTGCATAGTGAGACCCTGTCTCAAAAAGACAAAAAAAA
>RJWT010005796.1:15109-30477 GCA_004365215.1 Cuniculus paca | reverse complement strand
ATTTGCTCTACTGTCACTAAGCATAGTTTCTGTTTTTGGGCACTATCTTTTCAGTCATCAGAGAGAGTACTGATTTGATTTCTTCCAGAGCCTCATTCAACTGCTTTGTTGTTACCACTTCAGAAAGACCAAGTGAGAGGTTCTCAGATTCTCTCACCTCATTGGTCCCTGGGTTTGCCTTTGGTGAAGTGAATGTCTGGGGGTGCATTTTGTTTAAGTGTCCTGTCATTTTCTTTTCTTTATTTAGTTTAATTCCTGGAGTGATGCTCACAAATTGCCTATGGTGGGTTACTTTATTTAGGACCCATAGGTAATGCCTACTTCTCTGAGGTATCTTCCATGTGTTGCTGGTTTTTTTGGTTTTGAGTCGGTTGGAAGATATTGCCTCTTCAATTTGTTGGAGGTGGGAAGTTGCTGCTTGTTTGGCCCAGTCTGATTCTTTGGCACTGTGCTATTGCATTTTCTGTGATCCTTAGTCAATCTCAGTCATGCAATACCAGCACAAACCGATGTTTAGAACAATTATGTTACTTTTGGCTATAGTGGTACCAACAGCATCAAACATATCCTAGAAAATGACAAACTGAGCAAACCATTAGTTTTCCATTATTAACCATATGAACTAGATTCGTAATTATATAAAAAAACTAAAGCAAGCCTGAAAATTATATGCAGTATATGAGTCTTTAAAATATCGATTTTTCTCTCAGGTTTTAAAATTTAAAATGGGTTAAGGAAAAAATAGAGAAGTAGAAGAAGAGTTAGAGTTTACAAGTAAGGTTCGAAGACAAAGGGGATCACATTAACTTTGGGAAACTGGTGCAGAAGACTGGAAGGAAAGAGAGAAGGAAGATATGAATAGAAGAACAGAACTGAACCATAATCACAAAGAGGCTAGAAATCATGTTCACACTCATATAAAAACAAGATCAAACAATGAAGGGGAAAAAAAGCCAAAAAACAAAGCCATCACCACCACAACAAAAAAAAATGAGAGAAAGGGGAAAAAAAGTCCACTTACAGGGCTGTCTCTACTTTCACTGGTAGACAATCTGTGGAGACAGAATCCCAATTCATGCTGATCTATCCCAGCAAGCCAGCAATAGCTTTTTGATGGGGTAGTGGAAAAATCTCAATAAGCCTGCACTTTCTGGCCAAGACCAGAGTCATTGGGCTCATAGCCATCCAACCACTTTCTGAAGGCCTGAACCTAGCTGGGCATAGCTAGATGGAACTAGCAGCATCTCTGAGTTCTGATCTCAGCTGACCCCTCTGCAAGGTGGCTCCAGACCAATTGATCTCTCCCCGACTTGAGGACTGAACCCTCTGCACTCACCACCAGCTAGGGCAGTTCTTCAGGTCCACTGCTCCCCTCCACTGTTGTATCTTTCTGCAGAGGCCTTTGGGGTTGCCAACCATCATTGTCACCATGTGTCTGTTCGAACTGCTCCTCTCATGCAGCAAGTCCTGTCTCAGGAAGAAGGTGCTGCCAGTTATCTCTTTCTTCATTGAAGTTTCTTTCTCTCTTCACTCTTTCCTTGGGCTTCAATGTACACTTCAGATTCTTCCTGGGTCCAGGGGAACCACTTCCCTCCTTCTTGTCTTCTCATTGCTATATACCAGCATCTGCACAGCCACTTTCTAAGAGGCTCTTTCTCTTTCACTTACCACGCCACTATCTTGGTTGTTTAACTCTGTTTTATTCTTAAAGCACAGTAAAGTAGGAGACAATATCCTTGTCCTGCTCTTTGTTTCTGCTAGCCCATAAAATAGAAATTCCAGACTTCTTATATGTGATGAATAAAAGCATATGCATCCAAAGTTTCTTTCATTTCTCACTTGCTTTTCCTACTTGACAAGTCTTTTCTCTGATTAATAAGACAGGAAGTAAATTACTTTCTGCTTATTCCCAGTTCTCTGTTGGTTGACATTTAATACTAAAGATCCCTATGCATGTATTTTTGACCTCAACTCTCAGTCCCTGCTCTGAGCAGGTATGAGACAAGCAGGCATCTGCATGGAGCTAGTTAAGAAACTTTCTCTGAAAACTGACACTTTCCTCATGTGAGTTAAGGTCAGAACTTGGTGATATGGTGATGTGGGATGGAGGCAGCTTTCAGAAACCCATGTTGCCACCAGAATCAGGCCAAATTCTCTTGTTCAGATTTACCTGAAACAAAGTGAATAAGCCAGCCCCTATTTACTTCTTGTGCATATTTTTCAATATGTCTAATATGTCACTATTTTCTTCAAACAATAAGGAATATTTAGAACAAGTGAAATATCTTTGTGTGAAGAGTTAAGCACATGAAGCTTATTTACCATTAATTCCTTGGTTCGGCTAGTATATCAATTTCCTTTGAGAGAACAGGACTCGAGAGTTTTACAGGTAACTTAATAGTGGACAGACGAAAAGCAAAAGCTGGTAGCTTTTGTGTGAGGCACACTGGTCTGGCATCATCAGTCCATTGGAGTGGAGGATAAAGTTACTGAAGAAGAAAAGGAGGTCACAGGAGGGAGGTGGAAGGACATTAAATCGTCAATTTAACATTTTTTCAAGTAAGAGCTCATCTATTAAGTCCTAGAAAAATTTGAGCCCAGAGAAATTTATAAAAACTGAATCAAGATTAAAAACCACTTATCACTGGGGCGTTGCCCTCACACCAGTAAAACACAAGCAAACAGGAAGTAAAATTGACTTGATTATCTTATGTCCCTTCTAACCTGTTCCTCTACCAAACTTATCTACTTTTATTTACATGGAAATTATTAGACAAAGAACTCGAAGTTCTACAGAAATTAAAGTAGATGCCTAAAATTACAATCATGCAATGGTGAAATCGTGATTCAAATACAGGTTTTTGGATCTATTTCTAAAGTCCTTTTCTTGGTAACATGCCATGCCACTGTTTTCCTTTAACACTTCACTGCCATTGCTTATTTCAAGTTGTCAGAAGTTGCTAATCTTCTTTTAGAACATGTGAAATACAGCAAAAATATAGTCTGTATAGGATTTTGTGTTAGATAAGAGGCATCCTGTAACATGAAGCATTTGAACAGACCAGATGCTGGTCTGAGGCTCACCAGGACCTCTAAGTCTATCGAAAACTTGTCTAATGATGCATCATACAGGATTCTCTGCCTCCATTCTGGGTAAAGCTTCATGGCAATGTTGCTACCACCTCTCCCTACATTCACACACATCTCAAAATGTTCAGCCTCCTTGCAGGACATGTAAAATAGGTGACCACAAGTTGTCTAGGTAAGTCACCTGAAAGTACATGCTTTATAGCCACTGTGAGATATCCAGTCCTAATAAAGCCATGGTAATGTCCAGAATTATAGCAATGCAGAGCTATATAATTATTGGGAAGTATAATCCAGCCTCCTCAGTCAACAGACCTATCTCTTCTATTTAAAACCTTTCAGACTTCCCATTTTTAAAAGCAATTTACTTCATCACAGGACCATTCATTTTTAAAAGTTCTTTTTTACAGTAAAGAAATAATTTTTCAACTTTTCTATAACTGAAATATTTTTGAAAATAAATCCTTAATCCCAAAACACTTAAAAGCTAAAACTAAAACAAAATACAGAGTACAACATAGATGAAAATAACTGTTGTTAAAGCACAGGTTCAGAAGCCTATCATAGGTAGTTTAATTTTAAGCTTATATGTTATACTGCAACAAGTCTTGCATTTTGACCCTCTGGGGCAGCATCTCCTCCTCACTAGTATCCATAGTCCCTTCAGTGTTGATCTTTAGTGATTCCTTGACAGTCCTAGGCTGAGATTAATTCAACAATAATCTTTCCAAGATGTAATGCATTACTAGAAAAGTTATATAATCTCAAGTTTTCCAACCAAAACTAATTTCATGATAATACTTAGTAATTATTTTGTAAGTGCTTAACTAAACTAAGTCAATATTCCAGCCTTAATTTTCTCCTTGAGCTATTTCTAATTTCTATCCTTTCCATTCTTGCCAGATGACCTTGTCTCTTTACTCTTTGAGTACTTCATATGTTCTGAACCCTGGAGCTCCATTTATGCCTTTCATGTGGTTATACAACACATCTTCAATGCCAACTTTGTACTGACCATCATACCTTCAGACTTGCATATCTACCTTTGTTTCTACTTAGATATCCCAAATTTTCCTAAAATTCTTTAACAGAAAAAAGATAAATTGATTATCTTTTCATGCATGCTTGTTCCTCTGGTAGACTTAGTTTCAATTTTCATCATCATCATCATCATCATCTCTATAATATCTCCCCAAAAATCTTAGTCTATCTTTAATTCCTATTCAACCACACATAATAAGAAATAAAAAAAGAAATACAAAGAAAAATCAAACCTTCAGCTGTGGTGCCTCTATATGCTTTTATCTTCATTCTGTCTGCCTGTAAAATTACACTTTCCTCCTAACCAAACTCTATCATCAGAGTCTCCTCCTCCTATACACCTCCAGTAGACCACTCACCTGCCCAGACACACACTGCATCCTTGTAACATATAACATAAAGCCAAGTCTCTTAAGTATAACCCCAGTCTGTCTTTAGTTTCACATTTTTTTCCTTTCTCCTTCTTTTTGGCCAAACATAGCATGATTTATAACCCTGAGGTTTGGCACACGCCTTGTCTCCTATTGTTATGTATCTCCATCATTTCTACAGGGAAAGAGCACTATTTGCTATGAAGATCCAGCTGAATTACCAATAGTTATAGTACCTGGGCTTACATTTCCTTTGTAATTACTAAGCACTACTGTACATTAGTCGATGTACATAAGTATTAATAAAATGTCTGTCTCTCCTCCATGCACAATCTGTAGACACCAAAGGTACAAGTCATAAAAACAGAATTTCTAAGACTTGACAAACAAAAAGGAAAAAGTATACTCAGCAAGATGTTGAACCAGGTTTCAAAACAATCTTGAGCTCCTCATAGTACTAAAATTCATAGACAACATCATATAACAGAACAATTAGATAAGGACTTACTGTCTCTGTTGAATAAAGGACACCGTAGCTTACTTATTTTCTCACCATTCTGAACAACAGATTCCTCCATGACTACTGTTATTAATATTGCCCTAGGACTTTGACACTGTGGCTCGTATTGTGTATATTTCCTTCTGCTTCTGTTTCTTTGTATAATTAGCTCCTATTAAAAGACCAGAATGAGTGTCTCTTGCTGGGTGAACCTAGGTCACATTTCTACCTTGTAACCATTGGCAAGCTATCAAAGGAAGTATCTGGGATTTTTAACATTTACAGTTAGAGATGAGCTCTGCTGCCTAAGAAGACTGATAACAGACAAAAAGGAAGGTTTCCAAAAATATAAATATTCAGTAAAATAGCTGGATAAATTGAAAATCTAGTTCTTCTATTGTACTCACCATATTTTCAGTGCACAATAGACACATGATACTGTCTTCTCTGTTGAACAGAGATGATAGAACATTGTGATCATTAGAGAAAATTCTCCTGGACAGCTCTAGTTTAAAGAGAGCTCCTCATTTTGTTAATGTGCAAGCTGATGCTTCTGGAGGCTGAATGATGTATCAAAGTCACAGAGCTAGCTAGTTAGTGACCAGTTCAAAACTAGATATCAAATTTCCTGATTCCCTTTTTATTGTTTTATCCATCAAAAGTCTTTAAGCTTATAGTTGTATTATGTTCTTTGGTTCATCTCCTCAATTTTTCAAAAGCTGTTTATTCCAAAGTCTGTGACTTGGTGTATTAATTTGAAGTACAAGGAAGCTTCACTGGAAATCTTTAATGGCTGTAAACACAGTTATTGGCAGAATCTGGGTTAGTACAACTATTGTCTGACTCTTCACCCTCAAATGTTTTTTTTTTTTCTATAGTGAGATAGGAGGTAGGGCTTGGCCAAATGGGTGAGAAAATAAGTGGGAAGAAAAAATAAATAAATAAATGGTACCAATTAATTATAAGATCCCAGGACAGTACCAAATAATTTCCAGGGCCCCCTATGTAGAATTCCTCAAGGGAATAATATGTGGACTGCATAAAAGAGAACAGACACCATGAGTAGCCTGCTATCATGACCCTTCACGATAGACCACCTTGTGTCTCCCAGATCAGGGGGTATATTTTTTTCTTTTTCTGTTCAGCACAAGTTTACTCTGCAGAGCCAATTTCTCCCTTATTCTTTCATTCCTTCACCCCTCACCTTTCACATAAAATTTTGGCACCGGTTTTGGCTTTTCTCATTCAATTCTTTGTTGGAGGCAAAAAGGACCTGGAATACTTTTGTCAAACATTTCTAAAGGAACTACCCAATAACAATAGAATATTGATAATTAGAAAGAGCTTTACTTAATCACAGAAAGCAAACAAAACTCATGTAAAAGTCAAAGGTTAGAGAGAGGATACCAGTTCATTTTCAGCATCCACTGTTTAGAGTCTGAATTCTTGCAATTGCCTTCAGAGTGGCATAAGCATTTTCAGTCGCAATGAACAAGTTGAACTCTCACATGGAAAGCTCCTATTAAAACATTTCCCAGAGACTAGCAATAGCTAAAGCAGTGGTGGCAAACCTGCAGCACACGTGCCACGGAGGGTGCACAGAGCCTTCAATGTTGGCATACAAACCAAGTTGCCCCAGCTGTTGAGCAATGCACAACAGCTGTTTTTCTGCAACTATAACCTCAGTATTCAAGTTTAATTGCAGTGTTGGTACTTTACAATAAGTGAGTGGGTTTCAGGTTGGTCTCTAAAATGCACACCTTTACTAAAGACGAGGGACAGATCCAAAAGAAATATTTACACCCATACCCAAAGATCTGGGCTTTCTTGCAGCCTGCAGAAGCACTTTATTCTCTCCTAACAACAGTGAGATTGGCAAAAAGCACATTCAGTCTCTTCTCAGGCAGCACTGTGAATGCTCAAAGGAAGGCATTGACCCTAATGGATGCACATGCATGTATTCGAAAAACCAAAAAGAACACTCACTTTCTGCTATAGAGACTGCTTGCCCACCAACACTCTTAGGATTATTCTAAGGCAGTGGTCTTCAATTGTTTGAGTTTTCATGCTGAGCATTTTTTTCAATAGGATTGGAACGGTACTATTCACACTCTGTGGTATAAATTATGATCATCCAAAATCATTTGTGTTCCTCTGTTCAAACAGTACATGGCACAATGGCAAGGGAAAATCAGTGAGCAGCACACTCAATACCCAGTGACTGGAGCTTTGGATCCTAAACAGGCATGTAAACATCATCTGAATCAGAACAGACATCCTTGCTCATCTTTCCAGCTTTAATCTCCTCTTTCAGTTTCTTCCAAATGATGAGATTGTACCTTTTCCTAGATTTTTAAAATATTTCCTAGCTACTTCTGGAATTGCTCTTTTTAAACCACAATTATTAAATATTTTTGTTCTTTGTTATGGTTTGAAGTCTTTGGGTACAGAGAATGAGCCTCATTTAGTATTTCATTCAACACTATTCATGACCACCAGTATAAATCGAGCACTGTTTCAGGCTCTGTGTGTACAATAGGGAACAAAACAACATCTAGGGCTTGCATTCCAATAGTGGACAAATACACAACAAATACACAAATGCAAATACACCAATAAGAGGAAGGCACTGAAGAGTGATATTAACATTCTGTTTTAGATGAGATAACAAGGAAATTATTTCAGATGAGATAATAGTTGTGCACAAATCTGAACAAGCTAAGGATGGAAATCCTATATGGGAGGAGAACTTTCCAGGTAGGAGGAATGGCAAGTGACTTGTTGAGCATGTGTTCACTTATTTAATGCAGCTACTTGTTACTTAATTTGCACCAAACACTAGAGGTGGAATGTAGAGGAGGAAATGAAAAGACACAAGTAGATGAATCAAATATGCAAAGACAAAAGATTAGAGAAATGAAAAAGGAATTTGCTAGCCTATCTGCAGAACACCCCCATTCCTGCCACATAGCACCTCTCAAGTATGTGAAGTTGTTCATTATACCATATAAATGTCTTAACACAAGGCCTGTAATACAATCTTTGTACCTTAACCATCCAAAAATTTAAATTTAACAAAATATACATGTGTTAAGTCTAAAACAGTCAAAAAGTTATTTCCACAGTCCTATTGCCATCCCCCTAAAGAAAACTGAACAAGTAAAATAAAACACTTCTTAATATGCTCTTTGTTTCAGCATAATCATGTTAGAAGTAAAAAAAGCAGTCCCTAGGAAAACAGGCTAGCTTCCATTTCAAGTAGAAAAATCAAGGAAGTCTGTTTCATGAGTCTGCTTATGTTCAAAATGAGATAAAAATTGTTAGAAGGGTCCTCAGGTCCTCAATGCCTTCCAGTCTGGGACAATGATGAAGGAGAATCCAGAGACCTAAAGGAGTTGGAACCTGGAAGTTAGAGGACAATGAAGAGACAAGAGAAATGACAATGAGGGAATACTAAAATTATCAAAAATAGTGAACAACAAAATATTATTAACATAAAATTGAAGGAAGGTAAATGCCAGTACCTACTCCCTAAGATGCATGTAAATAGTATATACTTCACACATATACTAAAGAAAAAATTGAAGGGGGAATTCTAAAATAATAACTACTAGAAACAAAAAGAATTGGCTACTGGTTGGTTTTATACCTATTTATAAGATCGGTGCATTAAAACTTTGATAACAGACCTCACATTAGCTCCTGTGTCCAGATGTCATCTTTTTTTCTACATGAATGAGTTTGTTAATGAGTGAGTGAACATAAGAAAGATAAGGAGATGAGGGCTAGCATTTCTCAATTTTATTGGTGAGGCAGAAGTCATTCATGGAATAAACAGAAAACAGAGAAATAAAAATATTATAATGTTAAGGAGAAAAAGAGGAGGAAGACGAGAATGATGATGAAAATGATGTTGATGATGATGACAATGGTGATGATGATGATGACTATTATTTTCTAATCTCTTATTAGGTACCACCCTTGTAAAGTCACATTTCATGCTCCTTCAACCATAAGATGTAGATCATGTTATTTCAGGCTTTAGCTAAGAAAATTGAGACATTGAGGCATTAGTTTAATTGCCCAATGACATACCTGATCTCTGTTTATCTTTATCCCCAGAATGTGTGTTGCTAATAGTTCACCATCTTTATAGTATGTACAGTGCTATGGTAGGATTTGCCAAAACAAAATGACAAAATAGTGTTGCAGTTCATGACCATGGTATGTTACAAATGATGAGAGATTACTCAGAGTCCATGTCCAGCGCATTTGTTTTGAGACAAGGTCTCACTATTTAGTGCAGGCTGACCTTGAACTCATGTAGCCAGGCTGGCTTTGAACTCACAGCAATCCTCCTGCCTCAGCCTCCTGAGTGCTAAGATTATGGGTGTGCACCATGATGCCTGGCACAGTTTAACTTCTAAGAGGGCTCCCAGGGGCTACCTTAACTGAGATCCCTCAGCATGAGAATCTCAGGATGAAGCAGTTCTGTGGCTTTTTATTGATAGGACCAGCAACCAGGGATAAAAGACAAAAGAAGGGTACCTGTGCAGGAATGTATTTCCCCTGTGCAGGGACAGGGGAAGACAGGTAATGGACAGGGTAAGGTCAAGGTGGTTTTTACATGACTGAAGTTAGGATTAATAGAAGTATGGAGAGGACAAGGGCCAGAGCATACACTGCTTATGGAAATGTGTTTGATCCTACTTGGACTTGCGGACCTGTATGCTATCTTTTAATCTTTAACCATTAATTCCTGGAGGTTTAGGGCTTGTGGGCCCAAAAGCCTCTTATCACTGCATGTCCATCTCACTCTTACTTCTGGTCAGTGCCCCCATACTTTAGTGCCTAAAGCAATAGTCCACGAATAAAACCAGATCCACTGAATTAGCCAACAGACGTCTTTTTATAATAACATGTAATACTGATTCAGTAAATAATATGAATTAATAAGTAACAAAAGTAAGCAAATGAAAGGTAATTAAATATAAGGAAAATTAATTATCCAAAACATGAAATGTTTAATTCTTGGTCTATTTGTTGTCTCCCAAAATCTTGGAACATTTAAGAAGTATCCTCATACTATAATGCAGAAGTAAAATTATTAGATCAATAGATAAATTATTTTGTCATATTGCTTTTAGATAGGTTGTATCAATTTACATTTTGTGTTATAGTGCATGAAAATGTTTATTCTGCTATAGTCTCACCAGAATTTTAATTTTAAAATCTACTATTCTTTTGGGCAGAAAAAGTTACATTAAAATAATTCTCTTTAGAATTTTCACACTAACTTTCTTTGTGTGAAACTAAACAAAATAAAGTAATTCTCACCTACTTATTTTGTAAAAAACAACAGCCCTCACTTAAGGTGAAATCATGGAGTGAATGCAGAAAAATAGGAATGCTCACTGACTCTAGTTGAGCTGCCTTCTAAGCTGACATATTTCATGAAGAAACCGAATTGGGGGGAAAAATGGTTTACATTATTTTTCATGTCCACAAATAGTGCAATTTTACAATGCCACAATGTTAGTTATAATATAAATAAAAATGTTTTTTCTTAGCTCATTATGTTAAAGGAAAAGAGAGTCAGTTTTATTTTTTGCTGTTTCTATAACTTATGGGAAGATTTGAGCAAAAGCTATATGTCAAGATTTCGTATCCAGTACTGTTTAAATTTACAGAACAGATGATTCCCACAATCCTTTGCAAATCAGTGATGATACCCCATTTTTGCCTCTTGAGGCCTGTGGTCAAGGAAATTTACAATTGATGGTCAGAAGTGGGTGCTGATCCTTCTTAGTTAATATCTTACCTGTTCTGTAATGCAAGAGGTTCTCATCACAAACATTTTTAAGGAGGAAAACATGTTATTTCAAGATGGTTAAAGCAATCATTATACCTTGACTCGATCACCATTAGAGAATTGAGAATGAGCTGTATGCAAAAGGAAGTGATCTGAAAGGGACATGAAAAAGAAGGACCAGGGAAAAGTAGTGCAGGTGCAGGCCACCTGAGAGCTACTGAGGGCCACCTAGCACCTTAGCAACTTGGCAGAGAAAGAGGACTTTAAGAAATACACACCATGAATTCACTGGGTGACCAAATTAAGGGGAATGTGCTAGTCACAACTGTCCAGGGCTATACTAACTTGTCAGTTTGATGTGATGGCTGCCCCCAGGCATGGCATCCTCATTATAAACTCTCCAACGCTTGAAACCACATGAGCATGAATCCAAGCAACAAATGCTCACTGACCACCAGCTCTGTGCTAGATGCCAGTTAGACTTGAGTAACCTGATCTACCTTTTTGATATTCAACTCCTTCATCTATAAGGAGAACTAAAACGTATTTGCCTCATGAAGTTATTGTGAGGATTATATGAGGTGATATACGAGAAAGTACCATGTAAAGTGTTTGAGCCAAAAGTAGATGTTATTGTACTTCACAACCTCCACACTCCTTTGTAAGACCCACTGTGAATTAAAAATGTATGATTTGTGGTAGTGGCTTACAAGATTAAAAGAAGGGAGGGAGAGAAGGAAGGAAAGGAAGAAGGAGAAGGAGAAAAAGAAGGAAAAGGTAAGGAAGATATATATACATATATGGTTTAAAGGCACACTTGTTCTTCCTTAAAACAAATCTGCATTTGTATAAAGAAAATATTGTTAAAATACATATATAGGCAATAAAGTGGTGTTATTTTCAAGTACTTTTTTGTTAGTTTGTAATCCCAAATAATACAGAAAATTAGTACTTTAAGCTGACACTTTGTGTGGAGAAGAAAACCTCTTACACCAATGTCATGAGGCATTTACATGGCCAATTTCATGGCCCAATGTGCACAAGCATGCATAAATACACAGAATCATTTAGGGTTTATAGCATTAGGACACTGGAAATAGTACTGGATAGTCACATGACCAATTTGTTTCCTGCTATGTTCATAGATGTTTTTCTGTCTCCAAAGCAATCGTTTAAGTCTCTCTGTACCTCAGTTTCCTCATCAATAAAACTGGGGGTTGAGATAAATCATTCATAAATCTAAAATTTCATTAATTTCATGACAAAAGCAACTCGTAAATTGCAAAACAAACAATGATGAGCTTCTAAAGCAAACATTATAACTCTAACTAAAATTGAGCAAATAAAGTGGAAATAATAAATAATAATAAAATAACAAATTTGCATGAGATTTTAATATTTTAAGCTTTCTTCTTTCCTTCAACCTACTCCCAAAAGTGTAATGGTAAATGAAATTATTTTGAAAAGCAATAAGATAAAGCATCTATTACTTCCTATTGTAGTACCTAGTATCCCCATTACAACCTTCATCTCTGCCTATGTTACATCCTCACAGTCTGCATGAACCCAGCATTTTTGAAAATACTTGGAAATTTATACCAGTTTTGTCAAAACTAATCTCCACCTAAGACCATTCATTCATTAGATATATAAATTTTTCCACTGTTAACACTGTGATTACTTGTCCTTTCCCAGAATTTTTCTTTTTCTGCACATCCTTGGAGACTCCTTCAATTTTATATGAAAGTCTTTTGATTTAGGAGCAGAGGTCAATACTTTATTAATTTTGTAGCAGTCTACATCCAGAAAGTGCAACACACTATTCACAAGTTAATATAAATTCACTGATCAAATTTAATTGTTGGAACAAAGCAAATCAATCAATTTTTCCAGTCCTACAGGATTTGGCTGCAAAGGCATACACTAAGAATTTCAAAACTGTTATTAGCTGTGCTATCATTCAAATTTTTCTTAAGAGCACAACATTTAACTCAATGCACATCATCATTTTCATAGCTTTTATATAGGCCCCAACTTGAATAAGCATCAACAATTTAATGACTAAGATAAAGTGAACATAAAACACAATTCTTTTATGTTTGAGTTTCTTTATAAAATACAAGCATTTTTGTTGGAAAATTTCAAAATGAGCAGTTTCCCTCTTTTAAAAGGTGTCTGGTAATAAGAGTTGCTTTCTTATGTATATAGCTCAAGATTTAGGGAGTACAGGAAATGTTTCACAACCTGAAGACTGGTAAACATAACAGGTTGAATTTCACCTTAAAATGTGGGACGTGAAATTCTGAAAAGACAAATGGGTCTGAGGCAAATGCTGCCATCATAGTTCCTCCTGCTGAGTTACAAGAGCTGTGTCCACAGAAGAGCACTGATACTCTAGCCACATGACACTTTTTTGTAATTATTAAGAGAGGGACAAAAGAAATAGTGCTCAGGAAAATAATTCCACAAGCCAGAAGCAGAAGCAGTGCTGTCCCTGGAAGCAGACTGAAGAAAATTAGCACATCATATGCAATTGAATCTCAGACTAGGGTCTGTACAGTAGTCCCTTGTCA
The DNA here is from genome assembly GCA_004365215.1 of Cuniculus paca. Lineage (NCBI taxonomy): Eukaryota > Metazoa > Chordata > Mammalia > Rodentia > Cuniculidae > Cuniculus > Cuniculus paca. Next base: position 17,094 of record RJWT010005796.1, on the reverse strand, counting down.
TCTTGAAAAATTGTTTTCAGAACCCTGTGGACATTAATATCTGCAGGTGTTCAAGTCCCTTATATAAATGGCATAGTATTTACATATAGCCTATGCACATTCTCCCATATAGAATAGATTATCTCTAGATTACTTGGAATGCTTAATGTAATATAAATGTAATTTAAATAGTTGTTATTCTACTCTATTTATGAGATAACAAAAAGAAAAGCAAAGCCTTTACATGTTCAGTATAGATGTAATTTTTTTCCCAAATATTTTCCATCTTCAGTTCCTCAAATCTGTGGAGGCAGATCTGAAAATGATGGAAAGTCACCTTACATTATATTCATCCTTCTTGGTGGTCTGATCTTCTAGACAAGAAAACCATAGACTCTTCTTTTAGTGGCTTACATTCTGTTTTTAAAAACTATTAGGATTATATTGCTACTAAACTACTAGATCTTCTGAACTAAATATTAGCATATTAGATTAATGCTGAACATGCATGGAAATGCTCTAGCTCATATACTTTTGCAATTCATTCCATAAGGGACCAACCAACTCAAAATATATTTTAAAAAATGAATGTGAATCAGGACACAGTCCTTCATAGACGTCTTTCAAATTTTTATGATACACTATGATAGCTTTACGTGAACTCTGTCAAATTTGCATTAAAAGGAGGCCACTTTATTACTCTTTCATGGAAGGAACATTTCCCAGGACTAGATTCTATACACACATAATCCTATTTAAGTGATATATTGCAGTATTTATTTACATCGTTGTTCAGCCATAAGTCTTTCTAGCTCACTGTGAAATGCAAATGCACTTTAGAGAACTGGGCAAAGCCCAGTAGATTGGATAATGCTAAGCACAGAAATTAAAATAAAATAAAAATTTATGCATTATAATCGTGGATGGATATAAGGAACTAGAAGGAAAAATACTCAAAATGTATGGAATCTAATCTCCATGTGTCTGATCTTGAAAAAAGGGGTGATCCAAATATACTGTGAATATTTATGCTTTTTTTACTTTGAAAAGAATACAACCAAACAAAATGAAACAGAATAGAGTCAATCACAACAAAACAATGAACATGGTACATGACTTCTAAACAGTAAAAAGCAATCAATAATAGTTACCATAATGCCTCTTGTTATCTGCAGTATAACTGCCCATACCATCACGGATAAATAAAATCAAACAAAATGAAACAAAATAAAACCAGTAAAAAAAACAAAAACATACAAAGCAGAACAATGTAAGCCATACAGAACTTCAAGATACTGGTAAAACAGCAGTGGATACCATAATGCTTCTTGCTATCTTCAGAATAGTTGCCTACACCTTCAGACATATTACAATCAAACAGTGCAGAATAGAGTAAAATCAATCAAAGCAAATCAGTGAAAGCAATACAGGCTTTCGAAACAAGATAATTGGACATTCTCGATGGCTGCAATTGTATATTTTGTTTTCTTAAAATAGTTGTTCATTCCATCAAGTATAATAAGATCAAACAAACCAGAATAAAATGAAGCTAATCAGAATAATGAAGACAATATGAGTTTCAAATCATGATAATAGATTAACAGTGGTCACTTCCTTCCCTTTTTAGATAATTCCTCCCCTTTGATTTATCCAATATGTATTGTGCATTTTGGATCCCACTAACTCCTTTAGTTTGTTATACTAGGGAAACAACACAAAATTTACCCATGAAACTGAACTATTTCATCCATGATCATGAATTCAAGTTGCCTCTATCCACCTACAAGAGACTTGAGGTTATCTACCTTTATAGCTGAGAAGATTTCCACTATATAAAATGCCATGTCTTTCTTTTCCATTCTGCAGCTAATGGGCAAGCTACCCCTACTGTTTTTTTCTGATTCCCTGCCACATAGAGCATTGTTTTCTCTCCTTTGACTTTCAGTCTATGAATTTTCTTTCTAGTTAAATGTGTTTCTTGTATAGAGCATATTGATGGATCCTGT
>RJWT010005796.1:0-15009 GCA_004365215.1 Cuniculus paca | reverse complement strand
TGCTCCTCTATTTTTCTTGTATGTCTTCTTTAGAGATGCTTAGTAATTCTTTTATATGTTTTCATTTCTTCTTTTTCCTGGCATAGAATTTCTGTTCTAATTTCTCTTATAGCTTCATGAAGTTGCTTCTTTACTTCAGTTGACATCACTTCAGACATTTCAGGTGTGTGACTCCCGATCTCTTCCATGTTTACCTCTCCTGAACTTGTGTTTCTTGGGTTAGATGCCAGAGATTGCCTTCTTCTTCTTCATCTTGACATATTTCTGAGTTCTTCCATACACATGGGTAGTGTGGTCCCAGGCACTTCCAGCACTAGCTACAATTTCTCTGAAGCGAGACTATTTGGCTTTTCTAGCCAGTGCTGGCTAGGGATATCTGATGGTGGGCACCAGTGCCCCTGGAATTTGCACAGCAGCAGAACTGGCCAGGGCTTGCGGATCTCAGCTGGTTAGGAACCTGCAGGATGTTGTCTGGAATGTGCAGGGGAGTGGAACTCTGTCCAAGCAACTTCCATGGGTTTTCCCCCAACATAGAGCTCCTGGAAAAAGCCAGAAGAAGCCAGCAGCAGTCCTGGTCCCAGGATTATCCTGCCCAACTCCAAAATGGCTCCCAGCCAATCACTTTCTCCCATGGGAGGATCAAGTCCCCTGCACTCACCACCAGCCAGCGTGAATCTCCATGTCTGCCACTCTCTTCCACCACCGTGCCTCTGCAGAGACCTCTGGGGTCGCCAATGACCATGTGTCTCCAGGCTCAACAGCTCTTCTCGCAGGGTGAGTCTGGCTCCAGACTAAGGCACTGCTAGCTACCACCTTCTTCTTCATTTAAGTTTTTCTTTTTACTCTCTCTGTGGGCTTCAATTCATATTTTAGATTCTTCCTGGGTCCAGGGGACCCACATCCTCCCTTCTTGTCCTCTCCATGATGTTGTGTTCCAGCATCTGAACTGTTTCTCTCAGAAAGACTGTTTACTCTGCTGCTTACTATTCTGCCATCTTTCTGGCAATATTCACATTTTTAAAAATTAGTACAGTGAAAGACACATTGCCATTAATTCTCCTCAAAGTACTCCCCCTGGCTTTAAACACTTGTCCTCAAAATTGCACCTGTCTTCATAAGGTATGACCACCAGTACAGTAAATGCTGCTTCCAGGTGCCACTCAACAGAATGGCAAGCTTCTAAGAACACTGCAGTGTGTCCGCATCTACTTCATTCCTCAAATCTGGCACTGTGCAACCTCTGGATCTTCTCCAAAGTCAAAATGACCATGAAAGCTAAATGTTTGGAATCCACTCAGAACATAAAGTCAGCCATGACAGTGCAACTGAAAACAAAAAGGAGGACTTTCAGAACTGCTTTACCAAGTGGCAAGAACAATGTGATAAGCAGAGTATGGAAAGCAAGGGAGAATATTTTGAGGGCAATTAATGCCAATGGAACTTTTAGTGTAATTAAAAAAAAATTTTAAATTCTATGTATTTTTCTACATCTCATATTCTGTCTAATGCACCCCATCAGAATATTGCATGGTGTTTTCCTGTCTTCTCAACCAATCTTATCAGCAATTTATTGTTGTTGGGTTTTATTTTAAAAGTTCATGAGATATTCACTCTTTGAACTGTTTTTAACTTTTTTCCATGCTTACCTATCCACTAACACCCTTCTTTTAGATATCAAACTATCCCCCAAATTTAAATGCACATTTTACATTTCTTACCAGTATTTGCTCATTTTCCCCTCCAGAAAATTTCCTATGATGGCATCTGTAGTCCAAATATTGTATTTCTTGACTTTCCCACACCTGACTAACCAGCGTAGAATTTACTGAAAGCAAGTGCTCTTCTTCCCACTCTTTGAACTTCCAGAGTTCCCTGAAAGTTCATTTAGTACATGAGTTCATTTCCCAAAGTTTGATCTTCAACTTCAATCATGACATGACTCTTCAGCAAATGAATACCATTTCCTCTGAAAAACTCCATCTGAAAATTTCACGTGTTAACATAGTACCTGACTTCCAGTAGAAACTCAAAATTATTATATATCCTAAGTAGATAGGTAGACACAGGGGTCTCTTTTCTGATGTCCTATAATACAATTTTTGGTTATTTAAGGGTAATGCTTATATGTCTGTAAGAGCTTTAATGTTGAAGATTGGTACCTCTAAATGCCTTCTGGTAGAGCAGTACCTTGTGTAGAGATAGGTACCCATCAGATGCTTCTTAATAAATGGGAATGAATGCATGTATTACATGCATATGGGCTTAAAAATAAAATTCATATTTTAAGAAATTCTTTAGAGAGAAAAATTAAAATAAGGGCTAGATGGGTTCATAAACCTAATCTACCCTTACACTTTCTTTCTGCAGAGATAGTAACTGCCTTACTCACATGCCTAGTCAGTAGCCATTGTTACTAGAATCCAGGTGCTCTACCACTTAAGCCTTTGCTATTTGTGTATTCTGATAGTCACATTCACATACAGATCAATCATAAATATTGAAAGTTTCTTATCAACTGGCCTTTCTACTAGTTCCGTGGATCTTTCTAGTTTTCTTGTTTAATTCAATCAACTTAGAATAAAAAATGTACTGAGTTCCTATTATCTATTACTCACTCATATATGGCATGTTTTTAATTTTTCTGTCAACCTGACAATACAGTTATTTTATCTCCATTGAAAGATCAGGAAGTTGTGTAAGGTCACACAACATAAATTTTCAGAGGAGAACACAAGCTACATACAAATCTCTTTTTTCTCATGCTTTTATTTCTACACTTTGCTATCTATCACTCAGACATTTAGGTGTAGTTGATCCTTACCCAGCCTAAAGTACTAGGGATGTCATAAAAGATAGGTAGGTCTTTCTGTTTAAAAGTTGACTCCATAGAAATAGAAACATGTTATTCATTTTATTGCCCATAAAAATTCTATGGCCAGGTAAGAATAGTAGGTTGCTTTAACATTAATCCAAGCTGGAAATAGCAAATTTTAAACTCTCCTAAATATTCTGTTAGATTTCAGTGCAACAATTCATTTACTGAGGATTAGATATAAATGAAATGTTTTTCTAACAGACTCCAAAGAACATATCTGATAAGCAGAAGATACCCCGAGGTCCTTACTTGTCACCTTCCATTTGTGAGGGGATGTTTCCTTGTTCTTGCCTCATGTCCACAAATATTGAAAATTCTTTCTTTAATGTAGCTACACATCAAAATTATCATGCTTAATAAAATGATCTCTTTTCATGAAATCACAGCTTTATATGTGTCAGCTTTTATTTCTGAATATATTCATACAGCCTAGAGTTGAGTGCTAATAGTCTCCTCAATCTTTATATTTACACATTATTTTTTGTGGGAAAACAAACCAATTAGCCTTTCTAGAGAAACAGTATCACAATTAACTCCTTAATATGTTCAATAGTGAATAATTCTCAATAATATACTTTCCTTTTGAATTTTTATAAAATCATTGACTAGAAACTGATGAGGCAAATTCACTGCAAAGCTAATGATCAAAACAAGTTACTGCCTTTCCTCCTCAAGTTTTGAATCTATATGCTATTTTAAATGAAATTATTCTTAAAAGTTCAGAGGAAAAGGGAATATATCCTTACCAACTTAATAAAAATTAGAGGAAATGTAAGACAGTAATTATGGATGCTGATTTCCACAGACACCATTGTCATTATCTCTTGAAACTGTATAATGCACAGAGACTTTTCTCTTTTACTGAATTATGTATTTGATTCTAACGTTTACTTTTTCCTCATTAGTCTACATTTATTTCTTTACAGTGTCGTCTCTCCTGTATCTGCAACCACATTTGAAGATCAAGAGAAATATCAAGTAAATAGGAAACAATGAACTTCCTAGTACTCTCTGGAAATCAGTAAAAACCAAGTCCATATTTTTTTCATTTCTTTCTTTAGATAGGCAATGCAGTGTGATGAAAACAGAATGGGTTTGAAAATCCTTTTCATTCTTAGGTTTTCTTGAGTTACATATATTATCACCTACAGCCAAAATAATTTTGACTAAGCATATGTACCAATATTTTACATATATTTGAGGATTGGTATTATTACCTCTCTGTATTTTATTATTTTATGGGAATATTATCAGATCCTTTTTTTTCAGATCATATTAAGCACCATACAAAATCTCTTTTAATTTTAGTTGCAGTGCTGTTAATGTCTACTGAATAAAATAAAAAATTTGTTGACACAGTAAGGAGAAAATACATCCAGAAATGTTAATCTGCTTTATGAAAAGAACCATTTATCTTCAAATCCATAAGAAATGCTATCTCATGTAAATTAATCTGGCAACATCAGTCTTTGCTGACTCATCGATAAATCAGCTATTTAAAGATATCACACTTGGTAATAATTTACTAGCAATTCAAATTATTACATACTTTAAAGTAGTCCATATCTATGTTTGGTATTCCATCATTATTTTGATCCAGTTTAACAGCAGTATCCTCAATTAATTTAAATTGTTTAAAATTTTACTTAATAAATCAAAAATACATTTATACACTGCATGTGATTTGATTCTACATTCCAATCATATGAAAAAACAGACAAAACATACATAGTCCCCTCATCCGAGAATCTTACACTTACTGGTTTTCTTTTAATCCTTCATCTCATCATAATCAATATCATCACTATTAATACCATATACCAAATGGTATTAATACCTTATACTTTGTAGAAAGACCATATATGTTGCCATTCTTAAGTGTTTAAATTATGTCAAATTCAGTGTAAAGCATGTTACAAATATGGCTTTGTATAATCCTCTTAACTTCAGGACAGAATTGTTGGCACCAATTTATAGAGAAACAAACTGAAGGAGAAAGATGTTACATAGTATATCCAAAGTCACACAACTCAGAGGTTGGCCTAGGATTTCAAGTAACTGACACTGACAAGTGGTGCAGTTCCAACTCTTGGAAATTTTTTAAGAACTGGTTGTGAATATAATGAGGTCAGTCATTCTATGAGTTCAGGGCACTTCACTTTCTCAACTTCTTCCGCTATGAGATTCAACTTACCTACAAAACAACTTCATTAAATCTTCTTGCTCCTGAATTATGTCTTCTGTAGATTTAGTGATTGTGTTTATTTGGCCCAATATCTGTTTAATTATCTCTTCTGTGAGCTTGTCAAATGCATTATTGATGTTTTCTTATCTCCCCTGATATCATTTCAAATAATTCGGGTTTGTAGCTCTTGGTTTCCTCTCCTTTAGTGCCCAATGCATCAGCCCTGGAGCAGATGGTAGTTTGAGAAGGGTTTTTTTTGTTTTGTTTTTGTTTTGTTTTCCTCATCTATGCTTTTATCTTAGTTTGTTTGCTTGCTTTTGTTTTGAGGCTTGCCAGCTGATTGTATGCATCTAGTATGGAGGTCTCTGCCATTAATGTGCACTTTTCAAAGCTATCATCTGTACATTACTATCTAATGGACTTTTCTCCTGTCCCAGAACCCAATCAATACCATATACTTGTGATGGTAGGTTGCAGCATTTTAGATCAAGTACTGGGTTCTCCTTGAAGGGGCCACGGTATCCTTACTGGCCCCAAGGCAATATTGTCATCCCAAGAAAACAAATTAATAGCAACACCTATGTCACTTTGAGTACACAGTAATTCCCAGACTTATGAATACTTGGGTTGCAAACTTTCACAGATACAAATAGGTCTCAATCATAGAAGTAACTTGTGCTTCTGCCAGACATTGTCACAGTTGTGCTACTGTGTGCTTACTGTTCAATATGATAGTGTACCATGCTCAACAGAGCCCAAGATGTCCGGAAACAAAAGAAAAAGCAGTGGTAAGGCAGAGGGGACCGTTATGAAGCACAGAGTAATAGACATTGTATTTTTGTATCAAACATGTATAGGGCTCACTTTGTTGGACTTACAAATGAATTTAGTTTATCAGTTTTCTCAAGTCAGGGACTTTGTGTAGTAATAAATATCAGAATTAGCTACTACATCAAATGTAAACTAAATGTAAACCGTATATTGACAGATGCTAAGGGCCAATAAACTGCTGCCCTTAACCACAAAAAAAGAAATGTGTAATTATAGTAGGAACACTAAAACAAAACCAAATACTGACCTACTATTTACCTACTAAGTCTATTAAATGGAACACTTTCACCTCTGCTCACACTAGAACATATTCAACAGCAATAGTGTAAATGTAACTGGTTATTTAGAGATTCATACAGCTTCATAGTTACACTAGTAATGGTAGGAAAGGTGGAGAATCAAAGAATGAAAAAAGTTGATAATGTTCCTAGCAAGGTCTTGCTATTTGAAGATTTCCAGTCTGCTGTTAATGGTTAAGAAACCATTAACGAAACAAGAATCAAGTCTTGGCTGGCAACACAGCCTGTCAAACCAGGCTCACGTTCCTTGGGATTGGATGGCTGTGTGTGCATGTGCTACTTTTCAATTGGCAAGTCATTTTTTTATGTCTTAACAGACAGCTAAAGAATAACAAATTTGCTTTTTTTTTGTAATATTTTAAGCATTCTGGGGGACATTTTAAGACATCAAGGTGAGGTTTGCTCTATTCCAAGTCAAGATGTCCAAATTTTTTTTTAAAAAAATACCTACCTTGATCCATGTATAACAGTGTGAGGCTGTCCTCTTTTTTTTTTTAATTTAAAAAAATAAAACAAAACAAAACAGAACAAAGCAACTCAGAACAGAACAATGCAAGCAACACAGGACTTCAAAACAGGACAACAGAAAATCAACAGTGGCTACCACAGTGTCTCTTGTTTTCTTCAATATAGTTGTCCATACCTTCAGTCACAATGAATTCAAACAAAACAAAACAGCATAAAACCAATCAAAACAAAAGAATGAAAGCATTACAGGACTTCAAAACAAGATAACAGGAAATGAACGATGGTTACTATAATGTCTCATTTTCTTCAAAACAGTTGTCCATGCTATCACACATAAGAAAATCAAATAAAACACAACGGAATAAAACCAAACAAAACAAAAGAATAAAAGCATTATAGGACTTCAAAACAAGGTGATAGGAAATCAACAATGGCTACCATAATGTCTTGTTTTCTTCAAAATAGCTATTCACACTATCATAGACAATACAGTAAAAAAAACAAACAATAAAATCAATTAAACAAAAGAATGAAAGCATTATAGGAGTTCAAAACAAGATAATAGGAAACCAACAATGGTTACCATAATATCCCATTATCTTTAAAGTAGAAACACAGTAAAATCTAACAAAACAAGACAGAACTAAATCAAATCTAACAAAATTGCAAAAATGATACAAGAGTTTGACAAGATAATAAGAAATTAACAGGGGTTACCTACCACCTTCCTGTCCTAGGTGTTTCCTCCCCTATCCCTTTCATATCTATTGTGCTTTTTGGATCCCACTAACTTCTGTTTTTTATGCTAGAGTTTACCCTTATGAGTTCAAACCTTTTCACCCATGAACATGATCTCCTGTTGCATCCATTTACTTACAAGAGCCTCAAGATTATCCTACTTTATAGCAGGGTAGCTTTCCTTGTATGAAAATACCGTATCTTTCTTACTCATTCTGTGGTTAATGGGCAAGTTACCCTTTCTTTGTTCTGATCTATTGCATGGAACAATTGTTTTCTCTCCTTTGATTTTCAGTCTATGAATTTCCTTTTGAGTTAAATGTGCTCCTTGTATTCAGTATTTTGATGGATCTTGTTTCTTGATTCACTCTCCCTGTGTTTCTTGTTATTGGTGAATGGAGGCCATCTACATTAATGGTTACAACCAGCATACATTGGTTTTTCTCTGCCAAGCTATCCTCTTGCTGTTGGCCCTCCACTTTTCCCTTTCATTGTATTGCTTGTCCTGTTTGGTGATCCTCCTCTGCTACTGTTCCTGGAACCATGATCATCTTTCTCTCTCTCTAGAATATCCTTCAGCACTCTTTGTAGGGTTGGTTTGGTGGTTATGAATTCCTTCAGTTGTTCTTTATGATGGAAGTATCTTATTTTTCCATCAGTTTTGAAAGATAGTTTTGTAGGGTACATCAATCTGGGTTGGAAGTTGTTTTCTTTCAGGATTTGAAATACTTCACTCCAAACTCTTCATGACTTGATGGTTTGTATTGAGAAGTCTGCTGTGATTCTGATTGGTTTTCCTTTTTAGGTGATCTGCTTCTTTTCTGTAACAGCTTATAATAGTCTGCTTTTGTGTTGAATTTCTGGGATCTTGATTGTTTTATGTCTGGATATAGATTTATTTTGGTTATGGCTAGCTGCAGTTCTGTATGCCTCACTTATCTGAATGCCAGATCCCTTTCCCATGTTTAGGAAGTTTTCTGCTTTACTTCTGTAAATAGTCTTTTTATGTCATTTGTGTTAACCCCTGCTTCTTTGCTGATACCTATCACTCTTAAATTATTTTTCTTTGCATCATCTTGCAACCATTGAGTTATCATTTCCTGGTTCCTTGTTATTTTTAAGAGATCTTTCCTTTCACAATCACTAGCTGCAATCTTGTCTTTAAGGTCTGAAAATCTATCATCAGTCTCTTTCAAGCAGTTTTACCAGCTTTTGATTGACTTTTTAATTTCCTGGATATCTTTTTCAATCTGTTTCATGCATGTAATTCCTTTCTATATTGTTCATTCAAGGTTTCCATCACTTTCCTATACTCTGCTTTTTTATTTATGTCTTCTTTACATATGCTCAGCAATTCTTTCATTATGTTTGTGATTTCTTCTTTTACCTGAGGCATTATTTCTGATCTGATTGCTTTTACAGTCTCATGAAGTTGTTTCTTTACTTCAGCACTCTTGGAGATTTCAGGTGTGTGACTTCCATTTTCTTCCATGACTATATCTCCAAGACTTGTTCTGTGTGGGTTGGAGGTCTGAGATTGCCTTTTGCTCCTTCATCTTGGGATTCTCCTAGGTTTCTCCCAACAAGCTTGTTGTGGGGTCCCAGGTACTTCCCACAATGGCTGCCCCTCACAGTGTAGGGAACTGGGATAGGCACCTGGGTTTCTTTGAAATCAGGTTCCCAGGGAAGTAGCAGGGCATGGGGTGGGCATCTCCAAACCTGTGAAGCTACACTGAGGCTTCTGTCCAGGTGTGTGTGGTGGAGGTGCTGCTTCTCTCAGCCTACCCATCTACACCAGAACTCCCCTGATGGTCGCAGGGACACACAGATGTGTTGTCTGATTCTCCCCATCAGTACTGACTGCCGGAAGGAAGCAAGGGTCTCCAATGGCAGCCTGCAGGTGCACTGAGCATATCTGGCTGCATCTCCCTGCCCATGTTGGCTGTCTGCAAGAATCAAGCCTTCTGATGGCAGCGGCAGGCAAGAGGGGTGGATCTGGCTGCGTGTCCCTTCCTGCATGTTGGCTGTCTGCAGGAAGCAAGCCTTCTGATGGCAGCGGCATGTAAGAGGGGTGGATCTGGCTGTGTGTCCCTGCCCGCACTGGCTGCCCACAGGAAACAAGCTTTCCAATGATGGCAGCAGCACGCAGGGGCAGATTTGACTTTGTCTCCCTGCCCGTTCTGGCTGCCCACCCTATTGATGGATTTGAAACACAAATCTTTGACATGTGCTTTCCACATTCAATTACTTCCTCATTCTCATTCAATTTTGCTTTTTTGATAACAGTAATATCCAGCTGGTGTGACTCCATTTATGGGTTAGGTCTAGTGCTATAGAAATATATAAATGGGTCTTGAAATCTCTCCTGAAAAGAGGATGCTATGGCCTTCAATATGACTTTTTCTATCCATGAGCTGATAATCCTCAGTCCATAATAATTTGTTTTTATAGTAAACCATGCTATTTTTATCCCCTAAAATAACATGTATCTTTTGTTGTGGTAGATTTATTCAACACTTTACAAAATCTGAAATTAAAATAATTTATATCCTGAGATATATACAGGAGTTATATGCTTCACTGATTCAAATTGAACAAAAATATTCTTCTATAACCTCCTGAATCTTCAGTGGAGTACAGGGAAGTGTTGCACACAGTCCACAGAACAACACTTTTATTTTAACAATAGTTCTCACTCTAGGTCAAAGGTTTCTGAACAAGAAGAATATGAACATGACTATATCGAAATTGATATTGGTAACTTTGCATGAAAATTTCTATCTATACAAGATCAAAACAAAAATAAAGTTGAATACAAATTGGAAATACTTCTTTTGTAGCAAAACTCCAATTTGAGTAAAAAAAACAGTTTATAGTTTCTCCTAAAAACATGTATAAAAAGATCTCAAAATCATCAGAGAAGAGTGGTATTACTTGAAAATAAAAATATTAGGAGAAGATAACTGGTCTCTAATCCTCTTTGATCTTTCCCTATTACTTTAGACTCAGTTTCTTCAGCAGCTGGAAAAATTGTAGAGAATATATACCAGTAAATAATGATATTACTTATGCACTTGGTTAAGATTACACTTTTGTCTCAAGAGGCTGAGGCAGGAGGATTGTTGCAAGTTTGAGACCAGTCTAGGCTACAAACTGAGCTCAAGGCCAGCCTGAACTGCATAGTGAGACCCTGTCTAAAACAAACAAACAAACAAACAAAAAAGATTACTCTTTTGTAAAAAATACAAGAAATATATTTTATTATCAATTATCTAGATTTATCTGTCAACTTATATATTCCAATGGAGTGAAATTTTTCCATTAATATATTTCAATTTTCATGATGAAATATTTTTATTATTTAGTTATATAATTTTTATTTTTCTCGTAAAGTTTCTAACCTTTAACTTCTCTCATTTGAAATGTATCAAATACTGTGCCATTACTAATTGTAGGCAAATTAAAATTAAATATTTATATTTATGTTCCAAGATATAAAATAATACTAAGAGGTGTCATTTAATCCTGGATTGTGACTCTGGAAGTATGCCCCTCCCCTCATTTTGAGTGATTTGTGCTTCCTGTGACATCAAGGCTTCAAGACAATGGGAAGCAGTTCTTCATCTTTGCTGGTAGATCCCTTTATTTTTAAGAATAGAAAATAACAAGACACTTGGGTGGCCCATGTTGAAAAGACACTGAATGGAAGCCATGAGTCAAGAGATACCTCTTTTCTTGGCTCTTCAGGACCCTATAATGTTCCTTCAAGAGTCATTGAGAAAAACAGTTTAAAACACCATATTTATCATGGTGAATATTTCCTAGGGAACAGAATTTCAAAATCACATCATTCCCCAGAAAAAAATAATCAATAGTATTATTATCTTCTGAGTTCTTGAGAGTAAAGTTGTATCAAGCAGTATTCTCTGGTATATGCAAGGGATACTGACTCTATTCATTTTATAAAGGAGAAAGATAATTATTAGAAAACTATGGGACCAGGGATATAGCTCAGTGGCACAGAGCCTTCCTGGCAAGTGCAAAGTCATGAGTTCAATTTCCAGTACCAAAACAAATCAAAACAAAACAAAACAAATAGACAGACAGGAAAGGAAAACTATACAGTGGCTTGCACAATCTATGGAAAAGACTCAAGACCAAAGAGGTCAGCAATCCTGTGAGAACCAAAGAAGGGCAGGAAGGCTAGATCACAGCACAGGAACTCTTGCATTAGAATGTTACCTAGGGCATCATTATCACTCTGTCAGTGAATTATTCTACTATACTATGTGGGGTGCACACTACTGCACATAAATTTTAAATCACTGTTGTATTTGTATCCTTTTTAAGGTCTGAGCAAGAACACCCAACTGATAAAGTATAGATAATATGTCTTCATCTTGATTTAAAAATTCTTTCAAATATGGATAAAGTATGCATGCTTAGGAGCCCTTATTAACAAGAACAACAAATATCAACAGTATAGGCTTCCAGTTTTCTCAAGACGTGGCATCTTTGAACCAAGACTAAATGATGAAAAACTAAATAATGTCTTTTTTGAAACAGAAAATGGAGAAAAAGGAAGAATTTTTTTAGAGAATGTAAAAATAATTTATTTAAATTGTGATTTATTTAGGGTGCTGGAAAAAAAATTTGAAGTACACTTTTTATGTTGCTTAGATAGGTTGAATGTATGTGTAAATGCAGACTGAAAATTAGTTACAGTTTTGGCATCAAAAGAAAACAAAAATGTATCTTTAGTGTATGATATTTTGAGTTCCTGTTTTTTAAATTACTTTTTATAATGTGCTACTTGCAAGGAGTGATTACAAATAATTCATTTAAGATGTATCAAAAAATGTTACTTGCCAAGAAATGAGTTAAGATAAATATAATTTTTTATTTTCAACACAGCCTTTGTTGTACTGCTACGGTTTGTGTATAGATGGTCCCCCCAAGCCTCATGTAGTCATGGAAGCGGTTGAATCTAATGTTTATGATTGATTCATTGTGTAGTGCTGAGATTGGTGGTGAGTTCTGCCCAGGGGTGGAGCTGACATACAATGTAAGGTCAGAATGGGGGCGTGTTTTCCTCTTGGCCCAGTTTGCTCTTGCCGCTTGCAGCCGCCATGAATGGCTGCCCCTTTTGCTCTAGCTGCTGCCTTGAAGTGTTGCCCCAGTGCCATGCCACCCTGCCATGGAGTCAGCTGATTATGGACTGAAATCCCCAAAAACTGTAAGCTAAATAAACCTTTTCTTCCCAAATTTTCGGTGTCAAGTGTTTGTCTCAGCAGCGAAAAAAAGTAAAACATGTACTAAAGAAATATTTAGGTGGCACATACAAATTTAAATTAGGTGGACCCAATTTATGGGCTGAACAGAAGTTACTATTTCATGTTCTCTATTAACACTCATTTTGCCACTAGTATTTCTTTTGTTGCCTTTAACAAATATTGTACAAGGAAGATATATTTTAAAATAAGTAGGAAGAAATTTGAAATGATTAAAACAGTACATAAGCTTGAAGAATAAAACCCTGCTCACTCTGTTTCACCAAATATGGGCCCTTACTTCACTTAAAATTTGTGTAGAAGCAGATGCCATTTTCAGCTGCTTAATGAATAAAATCTTGTCTGGAAGCAGTGAAGGAATTGTAGTCTCATTTTAAATCTGTGGTTTTTTGCTTCTGTGGGTTCTGCAGACAGTTGGGGAAAAGCTCAAAGTCAAATTCCAGTCTGCCCAAGTTGTTATAAGCACAAGAAATTTCCATCAGACACTTGACCCTCCATTGCAAAATTAGTCCTTGTTTCTTAGAACCATAAAATTTCAAAAATAAAATGAACCGTATGTTATAAGCGAAACTTTCACTTTACTCAATTTTCATAGACTCATGTTCTGTCTATCTCAGCTCTTTACAAACAGATGCTACTATTTTATTTCCATCCTCTTTTTGCCAGCTCTTAGTGATTTAATTTTTTACACACAGTAAGTAGATTCACTTCTTAGAGTGTAGAGGAAACTCATTCAGGGTACAGTTTTCCCAGAGACAGCAATCATACATAAACACTCCTACACATTAGTTCAAGGAATACAACCTAGCCAACTGAAATGACTTAAACTACTTATCCCACCAATTACTGGAAAATTTACACTGGTATTATCCATTTCTCCAACCGATCGCAGAAGTGAATCTTTTGTATTTAGCAACAGAACTGCTGCTGCTTCTCAAATGATTACTACATTATCATCACATAATGGCCTAGAAGTTTTCATGAGGCTTCTTTATTATTCTCTCTGGCTTTGATGCCAGAGTACACATTAAACTTGTTTACTGAAAAGCAAGCAAAAAACAACATAAGCGAATGCAATAAAAACTCCCATGATCAAGGACACAGGAAGCCAGGACAGAATTTTGCTTATGTTCAATCCTACTGCAAGGCACTTGTAATCTTCTTGCTGTATTAGGTGTTTTCTCTCTTCTCTCTTTTCCTGTGGGAAATGGGCTATAGCTCCCTACACAATGGAGCCAGAAATTTGTTCAATTTTTTGGCAAAGTTATAAGAAGGCAATGGGTTTTTGTACCTCCTAATACTTACGTTGCTTATTAAAGTAATCGGGTGATGCCATAGGACCAAAAACAAAGTGGTTCCATTACAGGATGCTTCTGAGTGAGGGAAAATAAATAAGCTTTACAAAGATAGTTTCAAAATGGGCCTTTCTACACTAAATCTGAAGTAGTCTGATATTAAATATGTATGCATTAACTCTGGCTTGCTTTATTTCTACCCCAGAACATAATAGAATTCAATAAATCACCATGTTACTTTCTGCTTTCATTCTACCTCTTATGCCTAGATAATGTTTACATCTTAAAATATGCATGTATTAACAAACTCTTACACTTGAATAATGAACTAATTTATGGACAAATCCACATTCTAGATGATGATGTCAGTAGAAACTCTGTGATGAAGGAAATATTTACGCAATGTTTATCCAGTAAGATAACCATTAGTTACATGTGGTAACTATACTTGCAGTGTGCCTAGGTTGAATGAAGAGTTGAATTATTAATTTTATCTTACTTTAATTAATTCCAACTCAAATGTAATTGACATATGTGGCTAGTGGCTACATTATTGGATAAAATAGTTCTAGTTACCAGAGTTTACCATGAATAGAACACAATTTCTCCATTCAAAAAGCTCACTGCCTAGAAGCAGAAACTTATAAATCATTGTAACAACTCATAGAATAAGAAGAATTTTAAATAGTATGTGGAAAAAATACAAATTTTAATCTATAGTAAGAATTCAGTATGTCAACGAAAATGTACACTAAATAGTACATGCAAGGGCAGGAGACAATATTTTCTATTTTAGTCATATGTAATTACATGAGAAACAGACTTGTTTTGAGGATTAAATGGCAATTTATATAACACCCTGGCATATAATGAGACCTAAAATGTGTAGACATAAATTTGTATATAGTTAGGTAAACATCATTACAACTAATAATGATGTTTTTCTGCCATTGACACTCAACTTGCTTATCATTAAAATTAAACTGAAAATTTTTCTACTATTTTATACATATTTTTGGTGTTTCTG